>CM041213.1:29508870-29773605 GCA_023065735.1 Coffea humblotiana | reverse complement strand
AAATATAAAAACACATGATGACTAAAAGTTGAAACTCTTATGTTGCCTCCTAAGTAGCGCCTTTCTTTAACGTCTTTGGCTAGACGATACCATGTTCGATCAAGGGAGATAAAATCTTTTAGCTCATTTCATTACTTCTTCCTCATGCCAGTAATTCTTAAGCAAACTAGCTACTTTGTTTCCCAGTTCAAGATGTTTGATCATTGCAACTTCTAACTTATCCAAGCATTAACCTAAAAAACTTTTAGATACTCGCACTTAGGAGGTAATTTCTGTTACAGTACGGCTGAAGCATTTTCCTCCATACAGATTTTCTCATTGCCATTTAGCTTCCCAACTTTGTGAAACATTTCAGAATTTCTTGCTCCTCCTCCTCTTCATTGGATCTTGTAAATTGACTAGGGAATGAAGGAAGTATCACCACAGTTGGGGGTTGTTCACTAGACTCTTTCATTGAAGAAGTTTGAGGTTGGGATCTCATTCCTTCCTTCTCAACTTCCTCTTCAACTACATGCTTTAATCCTACCTTTTGAAACTCTTGCAGTCCTTTGTCACTTCTCAGGGCAATTGCACTCATATTTTGTTTGAGGTTGACAATGGTCTGCGAGTGCACTTCTTCAGAAATTTGAGATTCCAATCGGTTCACTGTAGACGCTAGTTGAGTCAATTGATCCTCCAGGTTTCGAATACTCGTTCTTGTCTCCTGTTGAAATTGTTGTATGTTAATAACTAGTGATTAACAATTTCTTCAAGAAATATACCTGACGTAAAAGTTGGTTATTGCTGTTGATGTTGCTGTTGAAAATTTGGTGGCCTCGCAGCATAACTGAAACTAAGATTATCCCTCCATCCTTGAGTGTACATGTTTGAATACAAATCATACCTCATTTGAAGCGGATTTGAGAATCCTCCAACAACATAAATTTGGACATTCAAACCATCTTGTAGTGTGGGACACACGTTACTTGGATGACCTGAAGTGTAACATATCCCAGAAGTTTTTATTTGCTATACTTGCCCTACAACCAACTTTTCTACAAGAAATATTAGAAAATGTAAACATTGATTAATTGAAGAGACACCTATGTTACTAACCCTCCTGTGAATGAAATCATATCTATCACCAAATTGTTCAGTATAGTCAGCCATAAACTAGCACCAGAATAAGGGAAAAATAAACATAAAAATTCAAAAAAATTCAATAAGGCACCAGTCCCCAACAACGGTGCCAAAATTTGTTGGGTTGTCAAACCAGCAAAAATAAAAATTTCTACTCTAATAATATGAATTCAAGTGTAGCGGTAAGTAGAGTCGTATCCATAGGGATTGGATGATTTATTTCTTTGTGAAGACAATAAATAAAAGGGTAAAATACAATAAACTTCCCTGTGATTTACTTATTGTATCTGAAACCATTTCATTATTTAAAACACCCAGATAAGCCCCCTATACTTTGGGACTTCTTTGGAAAATGGATAGAAATCATCCAATTTGACGAAGGGTGAGTTACACATGCTTCACAAGCGAGTGTGGTAGCAATATATCAAAGATAATTTGGTAATTTGCTATTTTTATATTTTTATGCTTTTTCTTTTTCCTCCTTCTTTTTTCTTCATTTTTTTTTCATTTTTTCTCCTTTCCCTTCTGGTGCAACTACAAGCAGAAACCCAAAGCTCCATGAACCTTGATTAACCCTCTCAAATTGGAGTTGAATTTCTCTCACCATATCAAAATCTCCCTTGAACATACAATCCACTCGATTCTTGAAGCCAGAAACACCACCATCTCATAGTCTCTAGGTGATCCCTTTCCCCTTCATCCTCATCCACTGCCACCACCAATTTCCCGTCGCTGCTGTTGCCATTGACACTACTGCTTAGATTTCCTAGTGTGGGTCGCATCACCAAGTCCATCAACAGCCACGAGACCAGTCTAGATCTCATTTTAATAGACAATCTGCCCAAGCCACTCACCATTGTAGACGTCTCTCCAACTCCGATGCATGGCTAGAAACTCCATATTGCCCACCAAGGTGTTCTCGGAGCTTTCAACGAAGCCTTTGCCGGCAAAGTTTATCTGAACATGCAAAGTGGGTTGTGTGAGAGTTCTAAAATTTTTACTATTTTTGAAAGGTAAATAATAATGATGAAAATATTTATATTATGTGATTTTTGCCAAAATTTTGGTATCCTTATCTATTAAAATGTCATTTTAAAACTTAGTTGAATTTTTATTATTAATTGCCCGATTATCGTTTGGCTAGTATTAAGTATGAAACTTTGAAGTGGTGAAGTGAAATTTAGTCTTAAGATGAAATCTAGAGTATATAGAGACTTTAAAGAAATAGAAAAATAATAGGATAATATTGGTTGAGAGAAATCTAGTTAAGGATAAGATGTCCCGCGAGGATGCGACACATAAGCGAGTAGGTGAGGTGGTCCACCTGCCACACTTTAAAGGAAGAAACTAAACTTGAGAATTCATTCTCTCTCTTCCCCCTTGAGCCAACCAAAATTTTGAGAAAGAGAGGGAGATTTGAGAGCTCTCCATTTCCTCCTCCATCTTGCTCTTGAAAATCATTTGAAAATCCATCAACCACCACAATTTTTCTTCTTCTTTTTCTTCTTTTCTTGTTGAGGACCGAGAGAGAGAGAGAGAGGACCAAGGGAGAGAGAGAAAGCCGAGAGAGAGAGAGAGAGCAACCGAGAGAGAAGGGACACCATCCATCTTGCTCCTTATGGATTTGTGGAAGAAATCATCAAGCAACCTAGAAGATTTGACCTTTCTTGAGGAAACTTGAAGGAGTGAATCTTGGAAGGAAGTTTTGAGGTTGAATCACATTAGATCTAGTTAGATCTTGAGGTAAGAACCAAAAAGCATCCTTAATCTTTAATTTCTAGCCATGAAAATGTTAGATTCACATGATTTAAGTAAGATCTATGGTAAATTTAGTAAATTTCTTGAAGTTATACCACTAGATGTTCTAGTGGTTAAAATACTAGTATAGCTCTTGAATTGTGGATTGGATTTACTTGGAAATTTTTTCATTGATAACCAAGGGCTAATGATTGATGAAACCCATATGGATTTGAGTGAGTTTTGTTGGCTAAATAGTTGTTTTACTGGTGAAATTCTTGAGAAATTTTTGGATGGGCTAGCCAAATGAAGAGGGTTAATTTTTCACCTTCATTTTCGACATTTTTGTATTCTTTTTTACTAAATTACACTAAGTGACTTGGTATTAGGTTAAACTATGTTTATATGTTGAATTGAAGTTGAAAGTTAGGAACTTTAACGGTTAAAAGTCACTTTATTTCACTATTTTTGGGCTAAAAAACTATCCGGGCAGCAATGGTGAATTCGAAACTATTTTGCCCTTGATTTTGTGTTTTCACGCGTCGAATTTTGGGGAAAACTATTGTAGATACATATTATTTTCATAACTCAAGCTTACGTGTCGAGTTCAAGTGAATTTGGTTTAGTTTCGCGAATTGTTGGGGTGAAACGTATTGCCTCTTTTTACGTGTTTATAAGAGTGATTGAAGACTGTGATACCGATCCTAACTTGGATTCTGAGTTTTGATTTATTGGTGAGTTTTTCTGCATCTTATCTGTCTTGCATTTGCAAATGTGACATAGATGTGAACTTGATGTTGTGACTGAGATGAATAGTGTTTTGAATTGGTGAAGTATTATGATGTCGCCTGGGTTGTTATCCTATCGACAATAAGTGATTGAGTGTGCATGTTAATTCTTGGGAATTCCTGAGTCCTATAGGTAAGTTTGTTAATTCGAGCCAGTCATGAGACTTGGTTGAGGAGATTTGACGAGCCATAAGTGAGTGTTTTATATTCACTGGATTTGGCGTTTAGACTTGTCCCTTTTGAAGTGAAAACTATGATATGCTCGAGCAATACCCATTTTAAGTGTTTTGGATTTCGAGTCCGGTAGGGGGAGTCATTGGAAGGAGAATGAAGTAAGTGGAGTTCTACACAGTGATGAAACTTGAAAGTCAACGGAGTGTCGATTACGTGAAATAAGATCAAGATTCATGAAAATTGGCTCTTGAGAGCCACCCATATCCTACCCCCTTGATATTGTTAATCGCTTTATTTACTCGCTTTGAATTGTGAACTTGAAGTGTAATTTGAGCTGCTCTATTTGACTGTATGCCTTTTTTTTGGAACTCACTGAGCGTTAGCTCATTCCTTCAAATTTGTTTTCCTTAACAAGAATTGAGAACTCGAGTGAAGCCGCTGTCCGTTAGGGTGTGACCCTGTTTCTTTTGTATCTTGTTTTGGGTTATTAAATTTTGAATTCAATATTTTGGAAGCTTGTAAGACGAACTTTGATTGTATCTTAAGTACGTTGGTTCGTATTTTATTAGTTGGGTTGTAAGTTGATCTTAGTTATGTTATAAGCTGTGGAATTGTTATTTTAAATACTTTGGAAGTATTTTATTTGATAGTATGAGTGAATTCTAGCGCGAGTTGGGCAGGCAGCCCGCCGAACCCTTTGGTTCGCCCTAGGAGAAGGTGGGATCGTCATAGGTGATATCAGAGTTATAGGTTTCAGATATTTGTAGTGTATCCTATACTTGAAGTTTAGGATGTTAGATTGTGGGATTAACTTGAATATTACATGAACTGGAGAACCTACTGTATCCTAGTGGTTAAAGAGAATTGTTACTTGAGAGTTTCTTATATGGAATTGGTGGAAACAAAACTAAGGAATTATGTGGTGTTATATCGAAAGGAAACATTATGTGAGAGATTAGTAGTGAAAGATTGAATGAGATTCGAATTATCTCTGTGTTTGTAGGAATGGAAGGAATCGGTGCAAATATTGGTATTAGCTATTGGAGATAAGAAATCGAGATTTGCTAGTTCATTCCACATATGATGGTTTTGAGCCAAAACAAAAGAATTTTCAAAGAAATAAAATGCATTTTCCACCAATTTATCTACTGGAAAATTTTCACTTTGAAAAAAAAAAACTAAGATGTACTAGTTTTATTTTCAAACAATGGTTGGAAATAACACCTATGTGCTCCAAGTACTATATAACATACCAATCTTAACATGTGAATCCCACTTGATTTTTAAAACAAGAAATTGGTGAGCAATTGATGAGTTTTGTTGAATTTTTATATATGCTAGACCCGAAAAAGAGGTTGAAGTTTTCTAATCAAGTCTTCCAATTCTTGATTGTACACTGATATATTTTCGCACCTGAATTTGCCTATACTTTGAACAAGAAATCCTTGAGTTTTTGGAAGAATTGTGAGATTGGACTTTGGTAATGTAAATCCTGGACTTGATGAAATTTTGTTACTTTGATTGCTCTTATTACGTTTTCAAAAAGTTTATCTGAGATTTGAATATGAAATTCTTGGTTTTCAAGGAGAGAGCCTATCTTCAGGTGTAAGGATTGAGAGAGCTTTGAAGATGTAGAGTGATCGCATGCGAGAGTCTGAAGTTAGTGTGATTGAGAAGCAAGTGTGTACTAATGATTTCGTGGATAGTTTTAGGAGTTTCATAATTGCATTGACTAAAGGGAAAGACAGTTAAGAGATAAAATGGAGAGGTTAAAGTTTGATAAAGTGTAATGGCGAAGATTAGGACATGAAGGATCTGAGTGCTAGATCTAAAGCTGAACAAATTGAAGAGATTGGAATTATGAAAATTGTCGTGGCCTAGGCGAGTAAATCCTTGGTTAGGGTTTCTATCGATGGTGGTTCGATTTGAAATTTGATACTTGTCTTGAAAGTGTATTGTGCTAGCATTGCAGACTAGCTTAATTTTTTTATATATTTGGACTTGTTATATGTTTACTTGTACCTATTGTGATTATATGCATCAATCTTGTGAAATCTAATAATTGTACTTTGGATTATGATTGACTAGTATTGTATCTATGATTACGTGATCCTTGCCCTTTTATATCTATATTGCCTTAGACTTGTGTGAGAAATGGAAACCGGAGATTGGCATTGAGGATATAGATAGTATAGGAGTACGATTTAAAGATATATATTGAATACGTTGGTGTTTGATCATGATGTGAGTTAGTCATTGTTTGGGGTGCGAAGTAACTTGATGATTCACTTTAGTCCATGGGACGAATGAATGTTAGCAATGATGACTTAGTACTCTATTTATGCTTGAACATAATGGTAGTGTATGAAGATAATTCGGGTTGAAGAGTTGTAAACTTTCACTTATGTGTTGGTGAAAGACTTTTGTCCTATGATTAGTAATTAAGGTTCAATGATCCATGAGTAAAGGGAATGTAAATTGGTTCTTCGAGTCTTAGATATAAGTTAGATAGTTTATGGGAAGAAATTTAATCTATCTTTTGACAATGGAACCTGTTATACCTGACTTCAAAAAAATGATGATGAATTCAAAAATTTTCCATTCGATAATATATTTCTTTGCCTTTCCACGCCTTTTAGATACTAATATTTAAATTTGCTATAAATGTGCTTGTAAAAGTAATTTAGAATTTTCGATCTTATTTTCTTGTTTAAGTTATTTGGGTAATTCTCTTGTACGATATTTTCATGAAATTTGAGTTATTAAGATCGTATCTTTTATAAAAGAAAAGATTTTAACCAAGTATTTTATGTCCTCCCCATCTTACCTTTCCACTTTAGAGTTAACTAAGAGAGTCTCTTTGCAAACAACCAAGAATTTAAAATTTTATTCTTACGAGCGTTATTCTGAAAATTTTATATCTTTCTCTTAAAAATTTCAAACATTTTGATTTTGTTATAAAGCTATATTTTCTCTTTGTGGAGAGGAATGAACCCAAGAGCCTTATTATATCTGATGTAAGGTTTGAATTTATCGGAGAAAGTGACTAGGGGGCTATGATAAGATATTATTGAATTTAAGGTTTATCCTTTAGTATTTTGATATTTGTATACATTTTGTATGGAACTGGATGTGAATTTTTTGAAGTTATTGATTACTTGAGGTTTCTTTCTAACCGTTTTGAAAGATTAATAGGGTTAAGGCCCAGTAGGACAAAATTACTGCGTTGTTTAAGAGTTTATAGAATTTGATATACGAGACATTAAAATTCATTGAGAATACTTAGGGACCATTGGAATATTGAGGTAAGGATTACATGATTTGTTCTTAGATTGGAATACGTAGATTGACAAATTTCTTGAGATGATTTTTATTACTTATGATTGGCTTATTAATGAGGTAATTGAATTTGTGAAAAACATGAAAAGATTATCATCTTGCTCCTCGTGAAAAAGAGTTAAGGATACACGTCTTACGTGATATCTAGTGTGGAATAGGTTTTACAATTCTTAAGAGTGGGATGCAGAAGACATATTTGGAGTTTTCGACCTAAGGTATGAATTTCGAGAACGAAATTCTTTAAAGGGGGGAAGGATGTGAGGGCTCTAAAATTTTTTACTATTTTTGAAAGGTAAATAATAATGATAAAAATATTTATATTATGTGATTTTTGCTAAAATTTTGGTATCCTCATCTATTAAAACGTCATTTTATAACTTAGTTGAATTTTTATTATTAATTGCCCGATTATCGTTTGGCTAGCATTAAGTGTGAAACTTTGAAGTGGTGACGTGGAATTTAGTTTTAAGATGAAATCTAGAATATGTAGAGACTTTTAAAGAAATAGAAAAACGATAGGATAATATTGGTTGAGAGAAATCTAGTTAAGGATAAGATGTCGCACAAGCAAGCAACACATAAGCGAGTAGGTGAGGTAGTCCACCTACCACACTTTAAAGGAAGAAACTAGGACTTGAGAGTTCATTCTCTCTCTTCCCCCTTGAGCCAACCAAAATTTTGAGAGAGAGAGGGAGACTGAGAGCTCTCCATTTCCTCCTCCATATTGCTCTTGAAGATCACTTGAAAACCCATCAACCACCACAATTTTTCTTCTTCTTTTTCTTCTTTTCTTGTGAGGGCCCGAGAGAGAGAGAGGACCGAGGGAGAGAGAGAAAGTTGAGAGAGAGAGAGAGCCCGAAAGAGAGAGAGAGAGCAACCAAGAGAGAAGGGACATCATCCATTTTGCTCCTTGTAGATTTGAGGAAGAAATCATCAAGCAATCTAGAAGATTTGACCTTTTTTGAGAAAACTTGAATGGGTGAATCTTGGAAGGAAGTTTTGAAATTGAATCACACTAGATCTAGTTAGATCTTGAGGTAAGAACCAAAAAGCACCCTTAATCTTTAATTTCTAACCATGAAAAATATTAGTTTCACATGAGTTAAGTAAGATCTATGGTAGATCTTGTGACTACCCCTTCCCCCTAGAGTGTACCCCAGGATTTAGCAGACCGCATGCCTAACTCTTGTCAGGACTCACTCACTCACTTCAAGAAAATAAGTTGCAACTTCAAAAAGTAAAGGAAACTACAGTTCCCAAACTTAAAAAGTATATTTACATTCATTGCTATCTCAACCATTCGAACATATCCGAATATAACAAGAGATTCAAATTCTAGTTGCACTTCTAACCCTAATCGTGCACTAGCGATAGAAAGAATTACAAAAGTTAAAAGTCTAGACAAAACTAGCCTTTCCAACTTCACGCCTATGCTCGTAACCACTGTAAGAAAAATAAAAACTAATAGAGTGAGCCAAAACTCAGTGAGGTTCCAAAACTTCATGTAGACCCAAGTAGTAAGTTGGTCATTATGTGAAACTTGAAATCTCAAAATGAGCCAGCGTACAAGTTCATAAAAAAGAAACAATAACACTACAAGTAACAACCATTTCCAAGTATAAGGATACAGATGGCTCTCAAGAGCCAAATTCCCGTTGCATTACTTGATTTAAAAGTTGACACTCCGTCAACGTTTAAAGGAGCAAAACCATGACCGTAGATCTCCACTTTACACCAAATTCATCCACCAATCAACCCGCTACCGGACCTGAACTCCAAAATAAGAGTGATGGTAATACTCGAGTATACCGAATTCAGTGGACCATATCCAAAGGATTATACAATAAACACAATAAACAATAAACAGTACCTATGGTTCGCCAGTCTCCTCGACCAAGCCCTTACTGGCTCGATTCGACTGACTAACCAATAGGGTGAGGATAAAAATAGTGAGATGGGATGAGAGGCACCTTTCACTCGAATTGAGTGCGGTACATGCTACCGCACAGCACTTACAAGTCAAGCACAAGCACCAATACAAGTACAGGTTAATCAAGTTTCAAGGCAAGTACGAGATCATTCAAAAAGGGGAGGACGAGTGCGATAAAGTACACCCTTACCTCATCCAAACAAGTCAAGTATTATTCAATCGCCTTAACAAATCATTTCATTCAAGAATCAAGTTCAATCATGCATTGGAAAACACTCACCAATGAGTTATTGCTTTTCAAAACCACGTTCAAGTTCAACTCCCTGGTTGGAGTCCAAATCTGTGATAAAATTCCGTTTAACAGTTTGCAATCAATTATGTGACAGCCCCCACCTTCCCCTAAGGCGAACCAAAGGGTTCGGCGGACCGCCTGCCCAGCTCTCGCCAGGACTCGATCACTCTCTCCGAACAAAATAAAATATAATCTCGAAAAAAAACGAAACACAACACAATACCCCCAAAATGAAACCTATCCTTACATTCATCCCCATCTCAAACAGAAGTACAGTTCCCAAAACAAAAGCTTTACCTTCTCAATACACTCCAACCCTATCCAAGCACTAGAGCGAGTACAAAAGCCAAAATATACAAAAGGGACTACTATGCTATGCTATACAGGTCTCTCGCCGCTCGCAACCCCTGTAAGGAAAACAAATGGCGTGGAATGAGCTAAAAAGCCCAGCGAGATCCTATATACACAACCAAGCAATTAAACAATGACATAAAGCATGTAATAACAAGTAATCCAGATAACATTTACACTATAAAGCAATAGTCACACATTCATTAAAAGGATACAGGCTCACGAGGAAACCATTCGTTCATTCATTCGCCGAACACTTTCCTTATTCCTCCAATCATTAAAATCATATTTGTAAGTGGAAAACTCCTTCATTTTCTTGTCGTTCGTTCATTCATTTCATTTCCCCCTTTTCGGCCAGTTCATTGGCCAGTCTCCGCCAACTTCATGGTCATATTCGAATATACCAAACATTCACCCAGGGTCATTAATCGCCCGATCGAGTCCGCTTCTGGCTCGAGTCGACCAGTAACAAAGGGCAAGGGCCCAGTTCAGCCAGAAGGCTTACATTCATGCACAAGTAACATTTAATCATTCAATCATTGAAATTTCACGTTCATTTGGGCGAATGCGAATAAAGTACACACTCGCCTAGTAAAAATGATTTTTGGCAGTCCTTGAGAACATTTAACATTTAATCAAGAATTTCAACTAGCCACATAGTCAATGAAACATAACGTACATCAATTTCTTATTAAAGTAACAATTCAAATAATCACACCAAGTCACATAGTCATTAGAAACAAATCGTATATAGAACACTCACCTATATAAGTAAAACGTCCAAAGTATCCTTTCGGATATCACCCTTAGCCACCAAGAAACCCTAAGAATAATCATGAGAAAATATTATGGTCCAACCAATCAAATGTTTGATGAATCAAGGAAAATCCGAATAATTACTAGTACCGAAATATAAGTATGATTTTTGAAAGTGAAAAAAAAACATTTTGATCAAAGGAAATGAGTACTAAAAGTTTCCCCAAACCAAACATAAAACTAAGCTCAAAAAGGGTTTTAGAAAATTTCATCGAAAAACACTGAAACAGTGCCACGTCAGAATCCGGCCAGAAGTTGGCCGGATATCCGGCCGGATTATCGGCCGGATTCAAGGCAGTGAGCAAACCCTAATTTTTCGTCTTCCCCTGTCAATCCGGCCAGCAATCCGGCCAAGAATTGGCCGATATACGGCCGGATATGAAGAAATAGTTCTATTTGAAATTTTCGTAAAATTCTTGTTTGACTCAAAACTAACACATATGCAAAGAAATAATGTATAACAAGTATCTTGGTTAAAATCTTATGCAAGAGGAAGATAAATACCTTAAATTCACACAAAATCCCGCTCGTTAAAAATTAGGTTTTCGTGGCCGGGAAACCCTAAGCCACTCCTCTTTTGTTTTGGAAAGATAATGAGTAAACACTTGAAGTTCAAAACTAACCTTTTTAACTACGCATCATGGTTAAAACGGAAATGTATAAGTGCAAGTAAAATATACTAGAGTGGAACTAAGTACAACTAAGCAAGGCAATCCAATGCATCACAAAAATCACATTTCAAATCTCATTTCACTCACTTAAACTTCAAGACAATAAATGGACAGTATTTCCCCTTGTTTTTCCTTACTTTCCAAGACACAATCCAACCCACCAAATCATATCATTCAACCACAATTTCAAATACAAGTCATAAGCTATCAAACACCCTTAAAATACAACCAATTGAAGCTTTACAATCATCCACAATAAAACCCCTAATTGAAAACCCTAATCATGCTCAAATTGAAATCCTAAAACTGAAATTATGCAACCCAAGCTGAAATTTCCGCAATTAACCACAATTCACATACAAGAGCTCCAATATATACAATATTAAGCCATCAATCCAAGTCTAGCCAATACTTATCATATAAAACAGAATAATTCCCAATAAAATCAGAAATTTATCCAACTCTCCATTAATCCATAAAATCATCCATTAATCATGTTATAAAGCCACCATAGGCCACTAATTTGCATCTATTGGAAACAAAGAAGGATGTTCTTAGCAAATATACCTTAGTACCTCAAAGAAAGTTGTAGCTTAGTCCTTCCTCCTCCAAAACAACTCCACCAAAGCCTTTAATCTCCCTTAGTGATCACTTGTATGGAGTAGTTTCTAATTTGGTTGGTTAAAACTCAAGATTTGAGCAAGGATTGAAGTTGGAAATTGAAGAGCTCTCTCTCTGTTTTTCTTGTCAAGAGGTTCGGCCAAAGCAAAGGAAAAATGGAAGGAAAATTGGTCAAAAATTGGTTTTGGTAAAGGTTAATATCTTGGGTCAAAAGTCCAACATCCAATGAAAGCAAGACACATGGCATCTTGAAGGTTCTAAGCTTATCTTCTCACTCCCAATGATTCATGTATCTAGCTAACTTCTAATCACCTCTTAGCACCTTGTAATATAATATCACTTAATACTTCAGCGCCTAATCGACAAAATTATATCGCACTAGCGGGTCCCACGTCGAAAAATGTACTTCAAATTAACGTATACTAACTTATACCAGGAAAATGGATTTAAAATTGTACTTACTTGTAAAATGTACAAAACATTTAATATTTTCAAGGACAGTGTAAAATATAGGCAAAAAAATAATAATACTTGGAAAATGTGAAAATTTTTGGGTTCTCACAAATTAGGGTTCAAAATATAGAAGTTTTGCTTAAAAGAAAATCAAGTAAATTAAAACTCGTTTAAATAGTACTCATTTTACTTATCAACTCTTAGAAAATTCATGCTCGCTCTTTTGGTTTCAATAAAGAAGCAAGTAAAACGTTTAAGTTCGCAACTTGGTCTAAAAGACGAGG
Source organism: Coffea humblotiana (assembly GCA_023065735.1). Lineage (NCBI taxonomy): Eukaryota > Viridiplantae > Streptophyta > Magnoliopsida > Gentianales > Rubiaceae > Coffea > Coffea humblotiana. The sequence continues at coordinate 29,761,030 of CM041213.1, read as the reverse complement.
AAAACGTATTTATAGTGGTCGCGTACTTTCGCCTTTTAAAGGGTACGAGTTCTGGCAAAAATTCAGCTTATATATTCTGCTAAAGGAAACTTGAATACGCTAGACAACCGAAGTCCAATTCATCCTCGAATCACCGCTCAAGTTCCAAGTTCATTCACTTATCTCTCGAATGAAAATTTGGACAGCATACTCTTTGTATTTGTCCAATTTTTCCAACCATTTAAGGTTTCATGTTTTTCCTCAAATCAACCCAATTCAAAACACTACCAATAAACATATCAAAGATAGCTCTTTATCTAGGCTAAAACATCCAAATATAACTCATTTCTAACAAATATTCAACCACTACCAAAAACAGGAATTTTTTCATCAAGCTGGAAATTCATCTTTTAATGCTAAAAAGTCACAATTATACTACTAATCACTCCACAAATTTCATATCCAAGCTCCATTACCAACATTAATATAGTTAAACAACATAAATCAAGGCTCAAATAGAAAAACCCTAGCTGAAATTACACTAATCTACACCAAAACTAGAAGATCATCCATAATATTCCAAAGATTCAAGCCGTCTATACAATATTTAGCTAAAATAAGAAAGAGAAAGGAAGTTGATGAAGTTATACCTGTCTAAAACTTCTTTGAAAAAGTGAAGAACCAAGCAACCACATGCTTCTTCCTCCAAAAACTCTCCACCAAAGTTCCTTCTTCTACTTAAAAAATCAGCTTTTATGAATTGATTTGCAAGGTTGAGGTAAAAACTCAAGGATCAAGTAAGGTTTTTGTGTTGGAAATGGAATTTTCTCTCTTCCTTCTCTTGAAGGGAGGTTCGGCCAAGAGGAGCAAATAATGAAGGGATTTTTAGTCCAAAATTCCAAGATAAAGACCAAAGAAGTCTTGGTCAAAAGTTGTATAGATGACCAACAACTTGGCGCCATCAATTTTCCTCTTGTTTTTGGTTTCTTTTCCTCTTGTTTTAGGTCAAATATTTTGGCTGGCTTAGGGAATGATTTAGGGCTGATTAAATGAAATAAAAACAAGGAGATTAGGGTAAGAAAGTAGCGGTCAAGTGGTGTAATCAATCGGTGACAAACGGTGCACGTCGGTTTCAAACCTATTTTCCTTAACTCTCTCGTACTTGTGTTTTAACTGATGATTCACTAAATTATTATTAGCACTTCTAATCACACACTTCCTCTTATTTAATACTTGCTCTTATCCATCAAATTTAGTACACATACCTCACCAAGTGATCACATTATTAAAATGCGCAAAAATCCTAATTTGCTCTAACTATAAAAGTAAAAGTAAAACTCTCGATTCTATTATATATTACAACTATTGAGGGAATAAAATGAGTCGTAAAGGAATTATAAAATAATTTATTCAAAATAAGAGGGAATTATAAAAAATATAAACAAATTTTCAAGTCATCACAGATCTAGTAAATTTCTTGAAGTTATACGACTGGATGTTCTAGTGGTTAAAATACTAGTATAGTTCTTGAATTGTGGGTTGGATTTACTTGAAAATTTTTCCATTGATAACCAACGGCTAATGATTGATGAAGCCTATATGGATTTGAGTGAGTTTTGTTGGCTAAATGGTTGTTTTATTGGTGAAATTCTTGAGGAATTTTTGGATGGGCTAGCAGAATGAAGAGTAATTTTCACTTTCATTTTCGATATTTTTGTGTTCTTTTTTGACTAAATTGCACTCAAGTGACTTGGTATTAAGTTAAACTATGTTTATATGTTGAATTGGAGTTGAAAGTTAGGAACTTTAACGGTTAAAAGTCACTTTATTTCACTATTTTTGGGCTAAAAACTATCTGGACAGCAATGGTGAATTCGAGACTGTTTTGCCTCTGATTTTATGTTTTCACATGTCGAATTTTGGGAAAAACTATTCTAGATACATATTGTTTTCATAACTCGAGTTTACGTGTCGAGTTCCAGTGAATTTGATTTAGTTTCGTGAATTATTGAGGCGAAACTTATTATATATTTTTACGTGTTTATAGGAGTGAGTGAAAACTGTGATTACCGATCCTAACTTGGATTCTGAGTTTTGATTTATTGGTGAGTTTCTATGCATGTTATCTATTTTGAATTTGCAAATGTAACATAGATGTGAACTTGATGTTGTGACTGAGATGAATAGTGTTTTGAATTGTTGAAATGTTGTGATGTCGCCTGGGTTGTTAACCCATCGACAATAAGTGATTGAGTATGCATGTTAATTCTTGGGAATTCCTGAGTCCTACAGGTAAGTCTGTCGATTCAAGCCAGTCATGGGACTTGGTCGAGGAAATTGACTAAGCCATAGAAGAGTATTTTATATTCACTAGACTTGGCGTTTAGACTTGTCTCTTTTGAAGTGAAAACTATGGTATGCTCGAACAATACCCATTTTAAGTGTTTTGGATTTCGGGCCCGGTAAGGGGAGTCGTTGGAAGGAGAATGAAGTAAATGGAGTTCTACATAGTGATAAAACTTGAAAGTCGACGGGAGTGTCGACTACATGAAATAAGATCAAGATTCGTGGAAATTGGCTCCTGAGAGCCATCCGTATCTTACTCCTTTGATATTGTTAATCGCTTTATTTATTCGTTTTGAATTGTGAACTTGAAGTGTAATTTGAACTGCTCTATGTGATTGTAGCCTTTTTTTTGGAACTCACTGGACGTTAGCTCATTCTTTCAAATTTGTTTCCTTAACAGGAATTGAGAACCCGAGTGAAGCTGCTATCTGTTAGGGTGTGACCCTGTTTCTTTTGTATCTTGTTTTGGGTTGTTAAACTTTGAATTCGATATTTTGGAAGATTGTAAGATGAACTTTGATTGTATCTTAAGTACGTTGGTCCGTATTTTTATTAGTTGGGTTGTAAGTTGAACTTAGTTATGTTATAAGCTGTGGAATTGTTATTTTAAGTATTTTGAAAGTATTTTATTCGATCGTATGAGTGAGTCCTGACGCGAGCTGAACAGGCAGCCCGTCGAACCCTTTAGTTCGCCCTAGGGGAAGGTGGGGCCGTCACAGGTTGTGGGGGGGAATTCTTAAAGTAGTGAATTTTTAGTGTGCAGGACATTTTTGATCTAGTTATTTTCGTGAAGAAATTTTGTGGGTTTTAGTTGAATTTTGATTTCTCATTGCCCAAATCTAATACAAGTTGACTTCAATTTGAGTGGTTTCTCCTCAATTTAGTATTGAGATTCTTGGTGTTGATATTAATTTGATTTGATCCATTTTAGTATGAAGGAAAAAAAAGAAAAGGAAAAGGAAGAAAAATGTAAAAAATAAAAATAAAAAGGCCTGGAATGGATGATTGATGGTTGAACCTAGAAATTATGACGATGGAAAAGGCATTAGTGTTTGCAGCGTCAAGAAAGGAAGGTTGGAGAAGATGACTCTTTGGAGAAGATGAAATCTTTTTAAAATTTCAATTTAGCCCCTTAATTTACTTTTTGTTCTCAAATGAATTAAGAAAGTTAGTAAAATAATAGCTAAATCTTAAATTAACTATTGGTGCATTTTGAAAACGGGTTAGTATTGGAATTTTACGTCTTTTCGTCAATTTGGATGATTTCCATCCATTTCTCAAAGAAGTCCAAAGCACAAGGAGTTTATATGGGTGTTTTTAAATAATGAGGGGGTTTCGTGTACAAAAGGCAAACCATAGGAGGGTTTAATGTAGTTTACCCTAAATAAAAAGGGGGATTATGAGAAATTAACCTAAGTAATTTACTTATATGAAATAATATATTGTAAAATTAAATAAAAATAAACCAACAATAAATACTCTCTAGTCAAAGGTCTAATATCCACTTTGGTTCATTTAACCGATCATTGATGCACAGGTCAAATCAATTATTTATAAATAAATTGGTTATAATTGTCAACGAACTCTAACAACCTACCTCTCCTTATTGTTTCGATAACCACAACAACCTCTATGATTATTTCTCTTTCCAATTAATCAACCCTAAACAACTCTTAGGATTTAACCTATTGACAGCATTAAAATTAGAGAAGGTACCAATTCTAATCAATAAACACACAAGTTCGGTTCATTTAAACTAGATTATATAATCCGTGACATAATTCGAAAGTTTATACTACAATCAAGTTATATCACTCGCTACAAACACTAAAACCATCAAACAATTACGGATTTGATATTTTAAATGGCAGTAGATTATTCCGACAATTAAATAGTGACCAATTATTTAATCGTATAAAATAATCATAATCATGAATGAACAGGAAATATATAAATACTTATAAATATATGAAACAAATAACTCAAATTAGATCTCACAATATTATTGAACCAAAGCTTCAATTACCCTTCAACTAGAGAAAACATTCAGCCATTTCTCACGGTGGATTCATAGTCATAAGAAATATTAGGGTTTATTGAAGAGAAAAAGGGGAAAAGGAATAATTGGCAGGGCTCCTTGTGACGACCCCACCTCCCTCTGAAGCGTACCCTAAAGGTTAGCGGACCACCTGCCCAACTCTCGCCAGGACTCACTCACTCAGTCTCAACTTCAAGAAAACAAGTTATAACTTCGAAAGAAAATGAAACAACAGTTCCAAACTTAGAATGTACATTTATACTCAAGTCTGTCTCAATCGTTCATACATTCTCAAATACAACAAAAGATTTAAGTTCCAGAGCACTTTCAACCCTAATCGAGCCTTAGTGCGAGTACAATCACAAAAATTCAAAAAAAAACTAGACTACACTAACCTGTACTAGCCTCACGCCCACGCTCGATTCCTCTGTAAGGAAAACAAAACTAATAGGGTGAGTCAAAACTCAGTGAGGTTCCAAAATATCATGCAGACCCAAGTAGCAAATTGACTCTTGTAAAAACTTGGAATATCAAAGTAGCGAGCATAAGAGTTCATAAAAATGAGCAATAACACTTCAAATAACCAATCATTAGATATCCAACATTTCCAAGTAAAAGGATACGGTAACTCTTGCGAGTTAATTCCGCCATAGCTTCACCAAGTAGTAGTTGACACTCTGTCAACTTTCAAGTGAAGTAAGTAGTCTATTAGATCACCACTTAACTCCAATCTCCATCCACCCATCAACCCCCTACCAGGGCCGAACTCCAAAATAAACAGCGGTGGTAATATTCGAGTATACCGAATCTAGTGGACCATATCCAAAGGATTACACAATAAACGATAAACAATAAACAGTACCTATGGTTCGCCAGTCTCCTCGACCAAGCCGTTACTGGCTCGATTCGACTGACTAACCAATAGGGTTAGGATCCCAAACAGTACTCAAGTCATGCACAATATATATATCAAACCATTTGTAACCAATACACAATAATAAGTCACATTAGGACAAGTGCAATAAAGTACACCCTTGCCCTGTCAAACAAAGTGATTCGTTTAAGTAATAAATTCAAACATGCATTTGAAAACACTCACCAAGGATTTACTTCTTTCCAAAACCAAGCTCAGGTTCAACTCCCTGATTGGAGTCCAAATCTGCGACAAAATATCGTTTAACAATTTGCAATCAACTAGTTCAAAATATGGGAGTTTCGCTTAAAGAAAATCAAGTAAATAGAACTCATTTAAGTAATACTCATTTTACTTAGTAAACCCTAGAAAATTCATGCTCGCTCTTTTGATTTCGATAAAGAAGCGATTAAAATGTTTAAGTTCGCAACTTGGCGGAAGAAACTAGGAAATCATGTTTAAAGTGGTCACTACTTTGTCTTTGAAAAATATACACTTTTGAACAAAATTTTAGCTTATAAGTCACCCACAAGGTCAACTTAAGCATCTCTACATAACTAAGTCCCAAATCAAACCCAAGTCACATCCCTATTTCCGTTTCACTTGCTTATCACATGAAAGAAAAATCGGGCAGCGTTTCCCTTATGTTTACCAATTTTTCCAGCCATTCAAGGCTTTATTTTCTTCTCAAATCAGCCCCAACTCAACACTACAAGTAAGAATATAAAGAAAGCTCTTAATCTAGTTCATAAACCATCCAATTATAACTCATTTCTAGCAAATAATCAACCAATACCAAAACTGGAAATTTCTTACCAAGGCTGAAATTTCATCTTTTAAAGCTAAAAGTCACAATCATGCTACTAATCATCTCACAAATTCCATATCCAAGCTCAATACCAACATTTTATAGTTAAAAAACATAATCAAGGCAGAAAATTACAAAACCCTAGCTGAAATTTCACTAATCGCCACCAAAACTAGAAGATCATCTATAATATTCCAAGATTCAAGACATTTATACCATATTTAACAAGAATAAAGAAGAGAAAAGAAGTGGATGAACTTATACCTTCCAAAACTACTTGAGAAGTGAAGAACCAAGCTATTTCTTCCAAGAAATTCACCACTCCAAGCTTCCTAACTCTCTTGGTACTAGTTTAATCGGTTTAATTTTTGTGATTTCAACTCAAACAAGACAAAATCAAGATGAAGATTGAAGCTCTCTCTCTCTCTCTTCTTTCTCCTCTCAAGGTTCGGCCACCATGAAGCACAAATGAAGGAGATTTTGGTTCAAAAAAAGATATAGATAGAAGAAAACATCTTGGTCAACCAAGCCTTGGATCGCCGACACTTGGCGAGCCAAGATTTTTCCCTTTTTTTTTCTTTTCTTTCCTTTTCCTTAGTCAATAATGGTGGCTGACTTAAGGTTTAATTTAGGGGAAATTAAATGAAATAAAAACAAGGAGATTAGGGTAAGAAAGTATTGGTCAAGTGATGTACTCAACCGGTAACAAACGACACACGTCGGTTTAAGCCTATTTTCCTTAACTCTATTGTACTTTTGTTTTAACTTATGATTCACTAAATTATCATTAGCACTTCTAATCACACACTTCCTCTTACCTAATACTCACTCTTATCCATCAAATTCGGTACACACATTTCACCAAGTGAACACACTACAAAAATGCGCAAAATCCTAACTCACTTTAACTATAAAAGTAAAAGCGAAACTCTCGATTCTATTATTTATTACAACTATAGAGGGAATAATTTTAGTAGTAAAAAGAATAATAAATGAACTTGTTCAAAATAAGAGGGAATTATAAAAAAATATAAGCAAATTTTCAAGTCGTCACACTCCTCAAGTTCCACTCTATTTATTACGGTTTTTTAGCAAAAAGGAGAAACTCTTTCCTAACTAAAAGGAATTCTATTAAAATAATGATTCTATTTCCTATCAACATAAGATATGGCCAATTGGTCTTGTGATAGAAACATAGTTATTAAACCCGGCCTGACCCGATGGTCAAATCGGTCAAACCGGTGAACCGGCCATTGGACCGAGCCGGGTTTTAAATCAGATCGTTTGGACAAGGGGACCGTTGACTAGTCAACGACCCAGCAGTCTGACCAGATTAAATCGGAAACTCGGCCGGTTTTGTCCACGAATCGGGTTTTATGGAAAAATTTTATTGCCTTTGTTGGAGTTCGAACCTTGGACCTCTACTCAACAATACAACATATTTACCACCAGGCTACTTTGAAATATGTTAATAGAATTGCTTTATTATAATATATAAATATTTTTTCAATTCTATCTTTTGTTTTCTCTAAAACAAATATATTGGAATCTTTTAATAAAAATTTATTACCCTCCAAACTCTATAAGTTATAAAATGGATTTCAAAAATAACATATTACATAATTCAATTTAGAAACAAATATTATTTTAATAATTTTTTACACTTAAAATTCATATATAAGTTAGATAATTACACTAAATATAGATAAAAGTTTACACTTGAAGTTTGGTGTATTACTAAATAACTTTATATTTGATTGATTCTTGTATGAATTAATTATTTTATAGCAAATTAAATTAAATGAGCTTTTGCTATGACATTATTTATTACAATTTATATCATATATCTTATTTCAAAAATTATGAAATATAATATTTAAATATATTTAGTGACCCACCGGTTCAACCACTCACCCACCGGTTGAACTAGTAACCCGTTGACCCACCTCCTTCGCCGGGTTCCTTCTCGGGTTGGGTTTAATAACTATGGATAGAAGTGAAAATATCCAACCCAATAAGGAATCTAAATCCTTTCCTAATTAACGAGATCAATGAGATGGTGCCTGATCTTTTAAACAATGAATCAAAAATCCAGTCCCGCAAAATACGGACTTTGCAAATGCACTGACGCACCCACACCTTGTAGAATAAAGCATTCTGGAAATTCAGCCTTTAATGCAGTTTTTATTCTCTTTTCATCACAAATTCCTAGAAATAATACCAAAAATCAAATATGAGTAGAATTTAGCAATTAACACCATATTTTAGCAAAATAAAGGGGAAAATATTCATAAATTAAGTGCACAATTAACCATCTAACAACTTTTTTCTTATGTTATCAAACAACTCAAAGATTCGATACCCTTGGCAATAATGCCAAACTTCCAATTTTTATTTTTTATCAAAAAAATGTTGAATACTACTGTGGAACTTCTTCCACGGTTGTTGATAAAATCACTCAAGTGAAGCTCTTTCCATTCATCATCACAGCATTCGGCATATATCCCTGACTCATTACAATCCGGTGACTTATCAGTGAACACGATGTGGCCTTCATCATCGGTCCCTTTTGCCTTCCCTTCAACAAATCCAACTGATGCAATCGCTTTTTCAAGTTCATTTGGCTTAGCATATTGTTTGAACACGAAGTATGCTGAATAGCAAGTGGTTTTGTACAGGTTCTTAATTCTTAACAAGTACACTAGTTCTAATGTCGAACTAGCAAACAGCATCAAGCTTGGCAAGTTGGCAACATCAAAACTGTAGAAGCACATAACAACAGTTTATAAATTAGTTTAGTAGAATTTTCATACAATCTACAAACATCATGTGATGCTTATGGTAGACCAAATAAAGAGACAAAATGTGGTAGCATAAATGCGAAAGGAGAAATATGAAATAAAGGGCTTCGGTCTTTTGCTATTCTAGGGAGTGTTTACATGCTTGATACCCTGAATTGGTGTATAACTTATACTATTTGATTTTTTTTTCACTCAATTGGTGTAAACCAATATCTGGTGTTACATCAACTATTGGTACATACCAACCGAATGTAAAAAAAATACCAAATAGAGTCAGTTTTACATTGTAACAGGGTGTTAGACATAATTGTATATGTTAGGAAATTGAATTAATTTTAGTATGTTTCTTGTTTTGTGTGAAAGTAATTAGTTTCTTAATTGATTTTAGTTACTTGAAATAGTAGTTAAGAAATTTCCTATTTGTATGAAGTTAGGAATTAGGAGTTATTTCCTATTTTATATCAATTTAGGAATTAGCAATTATTTCCTATTATTAATTGGATGTTGGCCAAGTAATGTGGCTTATAAATAGATAGGACTTGACATACTACAAAGTGGCACACAAGAGCACACAATAGCGACATGTAGTCTTATTTATGGAGTGAGAAAGGGTTCTTGGGAGATGAGAAATGGTATATAAGGGTTGAGATTAGATTCAAATTGTATTCTTAGATAGGGTTTCTTCTCATAAAAAAGAATGGGCTTCTCTCCGTAGACATAGGTTTAATGATATGTCAAACCATGTTAAATCTTGTGTGTCATTTATCTTTCATACTTGTGGCTTGTTTCTCATTAAATTGTTGTGTGCTTGATGTCCTAATAGTCGTTTGTTCTGCGTTTGGATCCCAACAAATTGGTATCAGAACGGGGTTCATGGTTGGGTCTAGTCGACTATTGAAATCAAGTAGATTGTTGGCTATTACCAATTGAACAATTTAATGATTGATATCCTTAGATGTGAACCAATGGACACATTCTTACAACTTCATCTGTTGATACTTCATTCTAGATGATTTTTACATTTGGATTATGTTCTTTAGATAGAGTGGCATGTGTGTGAGGACCCCACCTCCCCCTAGGACGTACCCCAGGATTTAGCGGACTGCCAGCCCAATTCTCGCCAGGAATCACTCACGCTTAACTCGAGAAAAACACTTACAACCATAGAAAAGAAATAAAACAACAATTTCAAACTTAACATATACATTGATGCTCAAATCCATCTACAAGGCTTATACACGCCCAAATATGTCAAAGTGTTTACAATCCGAGTACGATCAACCTTAGTAGGGTGCTAGCGCGAGTACATTTTGTAAAATCCAAAAAACTAGACTACGCTAACCTGTACAAGTCTCATGCTCGCTCGTACCCCCTGTAAAGAAGACAAACGGCATGGAATGAGCTAAAATTCCAATAAGGTTCTAAATAGCAAGTTGACCATTATTTAAAAGTACAAATATCAACGTAGCAAAATAACGAGAATAACAAGTCAAGAAAATGAGCGAGTGTAAAAGTTAATAAAAAAAACAATAATACGACAAATGATAATCATTTCAAAGTATAAGGATACGGATGGCTCTCAGAAGCCAAATTCCCGTTGCATCACCAAAGTTTGATCAAGTAGTAGTTGACACTCCGTGAACTTTCGAGTAAAGTAACCAATCCCGTAGTGCTCCGTTGATGCCAATCCGTCCACCATTCAACCCCCTTACCGGGCTCGCATATTCAAATAAACACATGTGGTAATACTTGAGTATACCGATTAGTCGAGAAGGTATCACTCCACTCGACAAAACAAGAGACCCAATGGTTCGTTATCTAATCGACCAAACCCTTGCCAACTCGACTCGATTAATTAGCCAGTGGGTTTGGGTTCTCAAATAGGCAGCATAGTCGATGACCAATCGACTTAGTCAAGAAAAAGTATGAAAACAGGAATGAGAGGCACCTCCCACTCGGATCGAGTGTGGTACATACGGCCGCTCCGCACTTATAAATCGAGCACAAATACAAATACAAATACAAATACAGGTCACATGCAAATCAAGCTACTAGTACACGCATGAATGAGATATCAAGTGTTTAGTTGAGGTAGGTCAAGTGCGATAAAATACACACTTGCCCGACCAAACTAAGCAAATTTTATCCGATCACGTTGGTAAAGGATTTAAATCAAGTATCAATTCAATCATGTATTTGGAAGCACTCACCAAAGGTCTAGTGCTTTTCAAAATCACGTTCAGGTCCAACTCCTTGGTTGGAGTCCAAATCTGCGATAAAATATCATTTAAGAATGTAAAATTCGTTAGAGTTCGAAATATAGGAGTTTCGCTTCAAGAAAATCAAATAAAGAAAACTTATTTAAGTGGTGGTCATATGGCTTATCAAACTCTAGAAAACTCATGCTCACTCTTTTAGTTTTGGTAAGGAAGCGGTTAAAACATTTAAGTTTGTAAAGTGGGCTAAAAGACGAGGAAAATATATTCCAAATTATCGCTACTTTCATTTTTTTCAATGGTACGAGTTTCGGCCAAATTTCAACTTATATACTCTATAAAAGAGGACTCGAATAACCTAGACAATTCAACCTAAATTTTTCGCTCGAATCACAAGTACACACTCCTAGTCCTCGAGTGAAAATTTGGGCGGCATGCCCCTTATATTTAGCTATTTTCCAGCCATTTATGGCTTCATTTTTTTTTCTCAACTCAACCCAAATCAATACATAAATAAGCTTAACATAATAGCTCTTCAACTCGGCTCAATGTCATTCAAAAATAAGTCAATTTGAGCAATGCAACCATCCGAATCAAAGCTAGAAGCTAGAACCTAGTCTTAAAGACAAATAGTTAAGCAGCAGGTTTGACATCTCTTGGCGTTTCAGTCACAATAGAAGCTACACCTTATCAGTTTGGGTACACTTTATACCATTTCGAAACTAAGACAAAGGGTTACAACTTTCATGAAGACAACTCAACCTAGTTCATAGTTGATCTAGGTCGAATTTACAAATTACAGAACCAGAAGTTCATGGTCAGTTTGGTTGTCAGTACTGAATTCAAACGGCAATAACTCAAGGTACACTATTCCGATTGAGGCATTTTTAGATGCGTTGGAAAGCTGAAACATAGGGTTAAAACTTTCATGTTTTATCCAAATGCTGATTTGATACGGATCAAAGTGAAAAATGAAGCCAAACATGTGAAATCTCAAAACTGCCTTCTGAAACATACATTTGGCAGTCAGGGGTATTTTGGTCATTTCATATGATAAAGTGCTCCTATTGAGCTGAAACTTTACAGGCCGCTATATAACATTATTTTCTACAACTTTCATGTTTTGACCTAAGCCTGATTCAGCCTCTAACATGGACTAATGATGCTGGTCAGAAGCAGGGCAGTTCAAAACTTAAAACTGGAATTTAATGCATTCAAGGTCTAAACTTCTTATTCATGTATATAACCACTACTCCAACTCTCTATCTAAGCTTATTCACATCATATTATATATAATCAACAAGAAACACAACTGAAACAACTCAAACCCTAGCTCAAAAATCCACCATAACATACCAAACTAACAAATTAACCATCTCAAGCCAAGTGCTTGTAAGTGGGAACCAAACACCTTTCTTCCAAAATTTTTTCCACACAAAGCTTGCCAAACACCACAAGGTAAGTTTAATCGGTTTAGGTTTTGAGATTTCACTCACACAAGAAGGATTCAAGGTTAAAGTGGAACTTTTCCCTCTTGGTTTTTCTCCTCCCTCAAGCTCGGCCACAAGATGTAGAAATGAAGAAGAAATGAAATAAAGTTGGTGATAAAAATGAAGGAAATTGGTTGGTCAAACAACCCTTGGATGGTTGCCAAGTGTCGCCTCAAGTTTCAATCTCAAATTTTTTTTCTTTTCCTCTCTTTTATTAGTCAATAATTTCGGCTGATTAGAGGAGATATTTAGGGCTAATTTTGCTGAAATAAAAGTAAGGAGATTAAGTTAATAAAGTAGTGTTCAAGTGGTGCACTCAATTGGTAGCAAACGATATCCGTCGGTTCAAACTGATTTTCTTTAAATCGCGCGTACTAGGGTTTTACCTTATGATTCACTAACTTATTTTTATCACTTCTAATCACACACTTTCTCTTATCTAAAACTCACTCTTAATCACCAAATTGAGTACACACTCTACACTAATTAATCACATTACCAAAAGACGTAAAAACTCTAGTTTACCTTAACAATGAAAGTAAAGGGAAAACCCTTGGTTCTATGATTAATTGTAACTATTGAGGAAGTGAATGAGTAGTAAAGTTATTGTAAAATAATGGATTCCAAATAAAAGAGAATTTTTAAGAAATATGAGGGATTTTACAAGTCCTCACAATCACACTACCAAAATGCACACAAAAACACACACCAAAACCCTAGTATGCACAAAAATCCTAACTTATGCCCTTCCTTTAGAGAAATTATAACTTGAGTTATAAATATAAAAAATTTATAAAACTGGGCTTGTTAAAACTAGACTTCAAATACTAAGAATATTTAGAAGATACCTCAAAGAGATTTAGTTCATAAGTTGGTCCAAATTGAGCCATAAGCTACTACAACATTCCTATGTTTACTTGTACAGGGCAGAATTTCAGTCAACTTTGCCAATTTCTTAGAATTTATAGAGATTCAATCAAACTATGAATTTTACACCGTGGGAAGCTTTATGAGTCTAGTATCAAACACAACAAACGGATCTCAATTCCAACTTTTCTATACGAAGTTATAGCCAATTTCCCAAATCTGCGCAGAACTTCCTGCGAAAATTCTAGATTTTCTAACAATTTGAGATTATGAAACTTTTCTTAACAAAATTCACTCCCTTGACTCAAATTCAACCATTAAAGCAACCAATAATCAAAGGTAAGTGTGTTCACATAAGGGTTATAAAGAAAGTAAAATTTCGGGGTCTCACATTGTGTCCTAAAGAAACAAAGGGATCTAATTTCCAAATGTTAGAAGACTCTAATGGCTATAAGTTTTATGTTGCAGATGGAATCTTAGAAATCACACATGACAAGATAGTTCTGAGGATGTGAAGAAGCATGATGATTTTACTAATTAATTGCCTCAATGGTTAGAGATAGAGTTCATAGAAAGGGATCCCAAATTGTAAGTGGTGGTGAGAAAAAATCCTGTAAAGGTAGATGATAAATTAAGACACCTTCTCGCGAGATAATAAGAGGTTAGACTAAGGGTAACTGCACAGATTCATTTGCCAATTGAATCAATTGGGTGTCGGGACTGTATTGATTCGGATGTGTAGTTCGGTACCATATTATTTAGTAGCTGAAAGCAAATGGTTACTAAAAAAAATATTCGTCAAGGTGGAGATTTGTTAGAAAATTGATTTAATTTCTTTTAGTAGTTTTTTTGTGTGTTGAAGTAATTAGTTTTCTAATTGATTTTAATCACTTGAAATAGTAACCAAGGAATTTCCTATTTGTATGAGGTTAGGAATTAGGAAATGTTTCCTATTCTGTATCAATTTTGAAATTAGCAATTATTTCCTATTATTACTTGGATGTTGACCAAGTAATATAGCTTATACATGGGTAGAGTTTAGTATACTACAAAGTGACACGTAAGGGCGACATGTAACTTTATGCATGGAGTGAGAGAGCGTTCTTGAAAGATAAGAGATGGTCTATAAGAGTTGAGATTGGCTTCAAGTTGTATTCTTGTATAGAATTTCCTCCATAATAAAGAATGGATTTCTCTCAGTGAGTGTAGACTCAATGATGGAGTCGAACCACATTAATCTTATGTGTCATTTATCTTTCATGTTTGTGACTTGTTTTTCATTAAATTGTTGTGTGTTTGATGTTTCAATAGTCGTTTATTCTGCGCTTAAATCCCAATAGTATAATGCAGGACTTGGAGCTGTACTGAAATGAGTTATTTTGAATGGTGATTTATTCACAACGGATCTTCTGTGCCATACCCTGTCTCACATTCTATCCCATTCCTTCTAATTCTGCCAAATGTCCCTTAGTAAACCAAATCCTGAAACAACCCAACTCAGACCATGTTAAATTAATCGATTAATTGGGCAAAGAAACAAATTTTGTATAACCAAAAACCCCTCTCACAAAATCATGATTTATCAAGGGGGAAAAAACCCTAAACCCTACAAAGCTCTGTCCTCTCATCATCATCTCCACTTTCGCGTTCTAATCTCTTTTCTCGCATGGTTGTTGCCAATTTGGTTCAGGTACGTTATTGATTGATGTGAATTTTATTTTTATAGACTATCTATTTTAAATTGGTTTCATTAGATAATGGATAACAAACTTGCGTAGGAGACCATTTTGGATAGATTAAAAATATCTTTATTGCTCATATAAAGAGACCAGTTATTAATGTAAAGTTGGCTTTTTAGCCACTACAACATGATTATATTTGTACAATCGACTTCCCCTGGTATTGATGCTAAGATACATAAATTTATGTTCCTTTTGCATAGTCTGTGTCTGTAAAGTAAATAACATTATAACTCTGTTAGTAATTTTTGTTCCCTCTCCACAGAAGAGAGGGAACTTTATATTTGGGATTTACTCCAAGATGATTTTGTTTACTTTACATGTACAACAATAAGCAGTTATATTTGCTCTGCCTTTCTCTAATACGGTTTAGGCCCTAAGCATTTATTTTATTGTTGCCCTGATATCTGTCTGTGATAATGTTTTACGATAGGCTAGGTTTACTTTATCTTTGCTAATGGTAGCTTTTGAGTACTTAGATGGTCCTGATTTATATATGTAGTATTTCAACTTTTCTTAAATGATGGTACGTTATTAATGATCAATTTATATTATGGGTTCAGAGGTACTTGTCAAGTAGTTTCATTGATCTATCCCATGCCCACGTTTGTCTATCCTTTAAGAAAATAATTTTTTGGGTAATAATAGATATAATTGTTCTTATAATATTATGTGGGTTCTTTAGATTCTGTTGTAAAATAGACTTTTACCTCTTACCTTCATTGCTTTCTTATTTTTATCCTCATTATATTTACTCAATAATCAATAAGATCATGTTTAACTAAGTTCGAAAAATTTATTCACGTTGGTATGAACAGTTACAGAATATTAGCCATTAAGTGGACGATGTAACTTTACAATTCTTTTTTTTCTTTTCTAATATTGTTTTGGGGTAAAGTAGTTGTACATGCATTGGAAAATAATTTGCTTATACATAATAGATGTTTGATTGGTATTGAGAAAATAATTAAAAAGAAACTTTGGGAATGAAGGAAAATTTTGGATAGTTTTCAAGGCTAACTAGTTAAGTTATTAGCATACACAATTTACCATCTTCAAATGCATAACATTTAGCTGTTTTATAATGACTGGAACACTCATATCAGATGATCAAGTATTATACCAATTGGATTCAATAAGATCATTAGTACTCATAAACTCCTAATAAATCAATGAGTCTATTTACAAAATCAGATTTCTAACCAATCCAACCAACATAATTTTGCTTATATATACGGAAAGTTCACACTCCAAAATTTTGGAGTTTGAAATTCTATTGGTGCCCACATTAACATGTCTTAGATAAGTAAATTTCTTGCCCACATTTTTTCGTGCTAAATAGAATTTTGAATATTTAATTTGGGTATAGATTTTTAATATTGCTTTATGCTTTTGTGGTTTGAAAGATATGGAGAATGATTTGCCAACTCATGAAGTCCAATCACGTCGTAAATTGGACTTTGAAGATATTGACTTGCAGGAGATAAATGATAATGCCTTACCTCTTTGTATTACTGATGGCAATCAAGGAAATTAAACTTTTCTTCCTTTGGCTATATCAGATGATTTGGTCCTGAAACTTGGCATGGAATTCGACACTGAAGCAGCAGTTAGACATTTTTACCAAAAATATGCCAAAGCATTTGGTTATGGAACTCCATTAAGTAAGAGACATAAAGACAAAAATAGTGATATGATGTTGGACGGGGTTTTTTGCTACTCCCGTGAAGGAAAAAGGCCAAGAGACAAACGCAATATGATTGTTAAGTGTCCTCATCCAAAAACAAGATGGGATTATGGTGAAAGGATGAAAATCAGCTGCATACAAGTTGGAAAATATCGTGTTGTGCAATTTGTTGCTAAACATAATCATGAACTATCAACTCCGAGCAAAACTCATTTATTCAGATCTCATAGACACATAACAATGGCACATGAAGCTAAAATATATATGGTCCGAAGTTGCGAAATTGCACCAAAACAATCAATTGAACTGATGTCGAAGCAAATTGATGGACAAGAAAATATTGGATTCATTCGAGATGATTTGAAAAACTACTTACGATCCAAAAGATCCATATCAATGATGCAAGGTGACATAGGAGGAGTCTTAGAGTACTTACAAAGGATGCAATTAGAGGATCCAAATTTTTATTATGCCATTCAAGTAGATGAAGATGACTTGATAACTAACATCTTTTGGGTTGATGCAAAGATGAGAAAGGATTTTGCTCATTTTGGTGATGTGGTTTGTTTTGATATAACTTATAGAAAGCACAAAAATGGGAGGCCAATTGCATTATTCGTTAGTGTAAATTATTATAAACAAACTACAATTTTTGGAGCTGCTTTATTAGATGATGAGACAATTGGAACATTTGAATGGCTGTTTGACACATTTGCCAAGGCTATAATGGGAAAAATACCAAGAACCATTTGTATAGACCAAGATTGAAGAATGGCAACAGCTTTTGTGAGGACCCAAATTTTTTTTTCTTATTTTTATTTTATTTTACTGGCTTATTTAATTATTTATTCACCCGTTTACCCCAAATAATTTATTTCATCCGTTTTAAGTCCATTTGTATGCAAAAATGTCCCTTTTATAATTTTAAAACGTTTCATTAGCAAATTTAATTTTTCTACGGCTCGTTTAATCAGGAATAGTGAATACACGTTTTTTTTCGAGACAATATTTGATTCGAAAGTACATTAGTCTTGGAGAACTAAGGATGATCAATAGTAGACTAAGAAAATTTAGTTGAGGGGTTAGATGTGAGTGAGTTAAAAATTAAACTTTTACCACGCGCGCGTCAAAAATTTCTCGAAAGTCACACCGCGCGACTAATTGGAGATTTGAGGAATTAATATTAGACTAGTAAAAGTGAGTAATTAAGAGTTAAAGGAAGTACATTAGAGGATTAGTGTACGAGTGTATCAAACTCGAGAGAAAACGGTGGTACGAAACCCTCGCGCGACAACTATTCCTAGTTGACTTTTGGATTGCTTAACCCTTACTTTTCTCTCCAAACTTCCAAGACAAGCCAAAACCATCATAGACACTCTCTCTTACCTCTCCATTTTCAGCCATAGCTCCAAGGAAGACAAGGAAGAAGAAAAACTCCATTGTTTAGCTTCAAATCACTCACCAAACCTCAACCAAATCGCAAACAACTTGGAGTACCACTCTAGCTAGGAGCAAGGAGCAAGGAGCAATCTTGTGGATTTTTTTGGAGAATTTTTGGTGGAAAATCTGCTCTTCATCTAGGGTTTCTTCTTGGGTTTTGAAGGTATAAACATCTCCCACCAAAACTCTTGCTTTCTTGTTTCATTTCTTGGTTTTGAAGTTTGTAGCTTCCTTATTGTTGTTGTTGCTTGGATTTGGTTGGTTGAAGTGGGCTCTATGAACTCCCACCTTGGTTATATAAGGGCTGCCATGATGTTTATGTGTGTGTTAGTGTGTTTGTGATGAGTTTTAATGGAAGAAACTAGAAGAGGAGAAAGAAAGAGAGAAACCGTGAGAGGAAGAGAGCTAGCCGAAATTTCTGGTCTTATTGTTCTGTTTTCATTTCGAATTTTTGATGCTTGGTGGACTGTAAAATTGATGGATATATGTTGTATATTGTGTGTACAAAATTTCTTTCAAAAATCGTATCATTTGGTTGTGCAAAACTTGAGTTTTGGGAAGAGTTTCAAATCTGGAAATTGATAACAGTGCACTCGGATAGTGCTTCTTTGTTTGTCCGAATGTAACTCTGTGTACAAATTTCGAAATTGAATGCCATCAGTGGCATTCAAAACTAGACATTCATAGTTTTCTATTGGTATAAAAATCACCTGTTGGTTCATTTTGTGTGAACCGCAGTGAGTCGGCAAAGTTGGCTGTTCTGTTTTGACTGTTCATACGAATGAAACTGGAAGCTGTGTTTTGTGGCTTGATTTTGTCCCACTTGTGAAAAGATTTTCAAAATGATGTCTTCTGATGAATTGTGGCATTTGGAACCTAGTTTCCAATGCCACCAACTATTCTCAATTTGAGTTTGAATAGAGTTAGATATGGCTTGATTTCAAAAACGCGACAAAGCTGGAAACTGGAAGCTTTTTCCTTTCTTGCTGGCCTATTGGTCAGACCTGTTTTGGGAGATTATATTTCGAAGATTTTAGTGTCATTTAACCATCAATTTCTTATTAAATTTTTCTGGAATCTTGGTTTCAAAAATGGAGTGAATTGGGATTGATTTCATTGGACAAAACCTTTGGAAAGAAAGAAAGAGTGGGTTGGCAGATCTACTTTGAAACATTTTACGAACTTTGGTCATTTCGTTAACTGCCTTCCCGTATGAGTTTTTGACCTAAATTTTGGTAGAGAAGTAGTTCATATATGGAAGTTTAAGTGTACTAGATTTGGTGTAATTTCAATACCATTTTAATATCCAAATGATGCCTCAAAGATTGTTCTGTAAATCTAGAAATTTACTAATCAGTTTGCAAGATTTCGCCGACTTTAAACTGTTATATCTTGATGCTCAAAACTCCAAATTTAGTTCTGCTTATTGTGTTTAAAACCTTGTTTGGAACTCTTATTGTATTATGAATTTCAAGGGCTGATTCACTTTCTGTGAATTTTGCCGAATTTTCAAAGATTACAAGAAAACCAAGACTGGTTCAAACCTGTCTTCTTGGAACTGGAATTTTGAGCTGAAAAATGAATGCTTTCTGTTTGGAACCTTGTAAAAGTGTCTTCTAGGAACTTTTAGTACTGTGGATCTAGTTTTGAACGGTATAAAGTTTTCCATTTTTGGATTTCCCAATCTCAAGATCTGATTTTATCAAGTGTTGTCGCATAAAGCTGAAATTTTCTGATTTCTTAAGAAATGAACTTTTAAGAACATTCAATTTCCTTTTAAGATTGATGGTTCATTTTAAACTCAATTTTATGGAGAATACAAGTTTCCCTTGTACTTGATGTTTCCTTGAATTTAAATGAGAAAGCTTGATGTTTTTTATTTTGCTTAATTTTTTACCTAGGACTTGATTTCTCATGGTTCCATTCTTATTCTTGAACTTTGAAATTGAAAAGGGCTGGATTCAAGGTTATAACGACTCACTTTATTCTTTAGCATACATTTAAGGATTTTATACCAATCTCTTGTTTCTTCATTTCTTAAGTGCTAAAACCCTAAGGTTTTGTTTTTCACTCCCATATAAACTTGTTGGTTCTTACCTCAGGACTCGAGGGTAATCAAGGGTGTTATCTAGGAACCGAGACATATAGCACGTAACTGTGAGTATTCCTTGTAGGTGTTTGGGACTTGAATAGTTTTGCTACATGTTTACCGCATATTTCTCGTGTGTTTAAGTGTCAAGTGTTCCCTATAATTGCTCCTAAGTAATTTTTCACCGTTTTAAGGCGAGTGCGTACTTTATCACACTCGACCTACGAAAATAACAAATTTCTACCGTTTAACTGTAAATTTCTACCGTTCATCGGTATATTTGATTACTTGCGCATGTTGTAAACTCTTAGATGAATTGGGCTCTGCCCTTGGTTACTAACCTGCTCAAGTCAGGATTGGGCTCGGTCGGGTAGGTTGGAATCATGGGCCATCGAATCGGTCTACTCGAGTATTGTCACTGGAGGAATAAGGCGAGGGCCAGACAATCGGGAAAATTATTGGGTTATAAGGTGCAACTAATTGAAACAGTTCCACGTGAACACCGTATCTTTTTAATGTGTGTTTATTTCTATACAATGATAAATGTCTTGTGAGACCCCGAAATTTTACTTATCCTTATAACCCTTATGTGAACTCACTTACCTTAGATTCTTGGTTGTTTTAATGGTTGAATTTTAGCCAAGGAAGTGAATTTTGTTAAGAAAAGTTTCATAATCTCAAGTTGTTAGAAAATCTAGAAATTTTCGCAGGAGGCTCTGCACAGCTTTGGGAAAATGACTATAACTTCGTATAGGAAAGTCGGAATTGAGTTCCGTTTGTTGCGTTTGAAACTAGACTCATAGAGCTTCTTACGGTGAAAAATTAAGAGTTTGATTCAATCTCTATAAATTCCAGAAAATTGGCAAACTTGACTGAAAATTCGGCCCTGCACAAGTAAAAATAGGTTGTAGTAGCTTATGGCTCAATTTGGACCAACTTATGAACTGAATCTCTTTGAGATGTCTTCTAAAGATTATTAGTATTTGAAGTATAGTTTTTAATAGGCCAAGTTTTCTGAATTTTTGATATTTATAACTCAAGTTATGATTTTTCTAAAGGAAGGGTATAAGGAAGGGGTTTTTTGTGCATACTAGGGGTTTTGGCGTGTTTTTGGTGCATTTTGGTAGTGTGATCACTTGGTGAGGTGTGTGTACTACATTTGGTGGATAAGAATGAGTATTAAGTAAGAGAAAGTGTGTGATTAGAAGTGCTACTAATAAGTAGTGAATTATAAGTGAAAACCCTAGTACGTGCGAGTTAAGAAACAGTTGGAACCGACGTGCACCGTTTGTTGCCGATCGGGTGCACCATTTGAACACTATTTTATTACCTTAATCTCCTTGCTTTTATTTCAAAAATATTAGCCCTAAATATCTCTTATACCAGCCGAAATATTTGACTTAAAACAAGAGGAAAAGAAAAAAAAAACAAGAGGAAAATTAGTGGTGCCAAGTGTCACTAGCTAGCCACAATTTTTGACTAAGAAACTTTCTTATCATGTCTTAACACCAATTCATCTTTCATTCCTTAAACAAAACAAAACAAACTTAAGAATAGGAGAGGGAGAGAACCGTGAGCTAAGGGGAAAAAAAACAAAGAGGAGAAAAAAATCTATCGAAGGTTTGACCAAGCCTTTCTTAGTCTTCATTTGACCAAGCCTTTCTTAGTCTTTATCTTGTACACATTGAACCCAACCATTTCATCTTCTTGCAAGCTTGGCCGAGAGAGAGAGGAGAGGAAGAGAGAAAAATTCCATCTTGATTTCCTTGCTTGATTTGTGAAAAATCCAAACACTAACCGAAATCCATACCGATTAATCTTAAGTTAAGCTTGGAGAGAAGACCTTGGTGAAGTTTTTGGAGGAATAAAACTCTTGTTTGCTTGGGGTTTGAGGTAAGTTTCTAGAAAATATCTCTTTTATTTGTCTCTTGAGATTCATTCAAGATAAGTTATGATTGAAGCTAAAAGAAGCATGGTTATGAAAGATTTTACGGTTTTGGCTAGGGTGGCATGTAATTTCCAGCTTTAGTGTTCAATTTCCAGCCTTGATATGCATTTTCCAGCCATGAGATGAACTTGATAGTTTTGATATGAGATGGTTTAACTTTGATGTGAAATTTTAAGCTTTGGTATAGGGTTTTCCAGCTTGGTTGAAATTTCCAGCTTTAGTTATAAAAGTCCAGCTTTAGTAGAGAAATTTCCAGCTTTGATGATGAACTGCCCTGCTTCTGACCAGTTACATTCGGATATGATGGAGGCCGAATTGGGCTTAGCTCAAAACATGAAAGTTGTAGGAAATAATGTTATTAAGCTCTCTGTAAAATTTTGGCTCAATCAGAGCACGGTAGAATGTTAAATGATCGAAATACCCTTACTGCCACAAGCTGCAATTTGTAAACAGTTTTGTGAATTCACCAGTTTGGGCTGCATTTGTCACCCTGATTCGTATCCAATTAGCTTTTGGTCAAAACACAAAACCTGTAGCCCTATGTTTTAGATTTCCAAAGCCTCTGAAAACACCCCAAACGGAGTTGTGTAGCCTGAGTTATTGCCGGTTAAAGTCAGTGCTGACAACCAGACTGATCATAAACTTTTGGATCTGTGATTGGCAAATTCGACTTAGATAAACTATAAATTAGGTTAAGTTACCTTCATGAAAGTTGTGCCCCTCTGTCTTAGCTTCAAAACGGTGTAAGATTCACCCTGATTCGATAAACATAGCTCTGGTTATGATTAAAATGCTATGAGATGTCAAATATGCCGTTTAGTTTTTGTCTTCAAAAATTGATTTCCGATTGTACTATTGCACTTGTGTTGTACTTGGATGATTTTGGAGCCTAATGGAAGGGCTATTTTGGTAACATTACTTGTGTGTTATTGTGGGGCTGAATTAAAGAAAATCAAGAAGCCATAAATGGCTGGAAATTTGGTAAACACAAAGGGCGTGCTGCCCAAATTTGCACTCAAGGGTTAAGTAGAATTACGCTTGTCTTGAGTAATGTTTTGAGGACGAATCTAACTCGATTTGTCTAGATTATCCAAGTTTCCTTTTGTGGAGGTATATAAGTTGAAATTCGGCCGAAACTTGCACCCTTGGAAATTTACAACTAATCGAAATATGTTTTCTTCATTTCTTCGACCCAAATGGTATTTTCACATATAATTGCTTCAAAATTTCACCGTTTGAAAAGCGAGCAAGGGTTTTACGAATATTCCCTAAATAAGTTTCAATTACTTGATTCTCGTTAAACGAAACGTTTAAGTTTTGAGCCTTAGTTACTTTTCAATGCTCTTAAACAATATTTTCTCGCAGATTGAACTCCAAGAGCGGAGTAATACCCAAAAATGACCTGTAAAGGCACTGCATCTGTTGGTGAGTGCTTCCAAATACCTGATTGAACTTGACACTTGTTTTCAATACTTGACCAATGTGATCGAATGAAATGTGATGGGTATGGTCGGGCAAGGGTGTACTTTATCGCACTTGCCCTAATGTGATATGTACTTGTTATTGTTGCAATCGACTTGATATACTTGTGCTTGACTTGTAAGTGCGGAGCGGCAGTATGTACCACACTCGATCCGAGTGGGAGGTACCTCTCTTTCCCGTCTCCGTACTTCTATCTTGATTCAATCGATTGGAGATGTTATCTCATCGATTTCTTGGGAACCCAAACCCCACTGGCTAGTTAATCGAATCGAGCCGGCAAGGGTTTGGTCGATTAGATAACGAACCATGGGTATCTAGTGTTGTCGAGTGGAGTGTTATCTCCTCGACTAATTGGTATACTCGAGTATTACCACCAGTGTTTATTGTGGAGTTCGGGCCCGATAAGGGGGTTTGGTCGGTGGACGGAGATTGGAGTTAAGTGGTGTTCTACTGGACTAGTTACCTCACTTGAAAGTTGACGGAGTGTCAACTACCAATTGATCAAACCATGGTGGAGCCAATACATGAACAACTGTATCCTTACTTATGAAATACGAATGGTTATTGTTTGGCTATATGAAGAATTATTACTCATTTCTTGACTTGTTTTGCTTACTATTTCACTATTGTGCTGCTTCTATGTTATTTGATGATTAATTTGATATTTGGAACCTCACTGGGCTTTTAGCTCATTCCACGCCATTTGTTTTCCTTACAGGAGGTACGAGTTAGGCGCAAGAGTTGCAACGACTAGTGTAGTCTAATAGTTTTGAGTTTTGAAGTTGTACTCGCGTTAACACCCGATTAGGGTTGTATGTACTTGACTTGTAGCACTTTAAAGTATTATGGCATGTGAAAGCCTTGTATCTGGGTGAACATCAATGTATATGTATAAGAAGTTTGAACTTGTTGTGATATTTATCTTCAATGGATGATGGTTTTCTCGAGTGCTAGTGAGTGAGTCCTGACGAGAGTTGGGCAGGCAACTCGCTAAACCCTAGGGGGAGGTGGGGTCGTCACATGTCTCATTTTAAATGTGCCAATGTGAAACCTTGAACCATATATGCGTCATGCTTAATTTACTTGATTTATTAGAACTGCTTATGTGTTTTGGAACCTCACTGGGTTGTTTAGCTCATTTCATGCTTTTGTTTTCCTTAACAGGGTTCAAGACCGAGAGTGCTCGCGAATAGTACTAAATTGTTTTCTTTTGGAGACTTTAAATTGTATTATAGCAGATGACTGTAGTACATATTCTTTGGGTTGTATTTAACCTTGAAGGTTAACTAATTGTGTTCTGGAGTACTTTAAATGTATATTGAAAAAATAAATTTGAAGTATTTCTCGTTTTGAATTATCGATTGTAGTGAGCCCTGACGAAAGTTGGGCAGGCGTTCCGCGGATACCCTTTGGTTCGCCCTTGGGAGAAGTGGGGGCGTCACAGCTTTAGCTTCTCAATGGCCAACAATATATCACCGCTTATGTATATGCATATCTATCAAAATGCAGCAACTCATCTAGTTGATGTCTTCAAAGATTTTGAAAATTTTGCTGCTAATTTTAGTCACTGCACATACGACTATGAAGATGAAAATGATTTTTTTGAGGGATGGAATGAAATGTTAAAAATGTATGGTTTGGAAGACAACAAATGATTGAAGAAAATATTTGATATAAGAGAGAAATGGGATTTAGCATGTGGGAGAGAAACCTTCTGTGCTGATATACCATGATCCAATGAAGTGAGTCTATAAACAATGTTATAAAGAAGTATGTAAGTTACAAACATGACTTCCTTGAATTTTTTGAACACTTTCAAAGGTTTTTAAATGATCATCGCTATGATAAACCTATAGCCGATTTTAGAGGTAGTCAAGTATATTGACAATGATATTTCCTTGTAAGATTTTACAGCATGCAGCAAGTATATACACGCATGAAGTTTATGAAAAATTTAAGGATGAGTTATGCAAAGAAATTGATTGTAAATGGGAAGTTGATGGTGAATTAGGAAATCAAGTGACTTCCAAAGTTACACCATATGGTAAGTGTGACAACCCCACCGTACCCAGAGGCGTACCAAAGGGCATAGCGGATCGCCTGCCTAGCTCGCGCCAGGACTCGATACTCTAAAACGAGAAATAGAGTTCACGCCAAAAGAAAATTCTATTTACACTATTACACCTTCAAAAGTTGCATAGACTATTACATTAAGCCATACACACCACTAGTACCAGAAAGTAAACCCTAGAGAAGTTACTAACTATAACCACAACAAATATATACATCTTACTAGTTAACTTATAACAAGTACTAGAATAAACATCAATTATTCTCTAAACCAAAAGTCTATACACCTTCCCAAGCTTTCCCCGCGTCGGCCCCTGCTAAGGAAAACAAATGGAATGGGGTAAGCTATATGCTTAGTGAATAATCGGGGGTAAAATGGTAAAATCACATCCAAATAAACATGTAAACCAAGATTTTTCACATCAATAGATAGAAATGTAACATCACAATAGTAGGATACGGATGGCTTCAAAGCCAATTCAATTCCCCGAGCTTGTCCACCTGTTGACACTCCGTCAACCAAAAACTCATAGTCCGTAGACTCCACTTACTTCCCCGTTCACCTTATCAACCCCCGCTGGCCAGTCAATAGCACACAGCAGCTCGAGCAAAACAAATCACTTAGCTTTAAACAAAGTTTTAACAAAGAATGAAATCCCAAGGTTAGCATGGAACTAACTTCGACCAAGCCCTGACTGGCTCGAATAGTTCGTCTACCCTTGGAACCGGGCTAGAACCAAGCCCTGAGATATCCAATCTCTCATTAGATGATATCTCTCAATAAAGTACGCAACAAAGTACTCACCCCAACAGCACACAGCAAGGGGTTCAACTCAAGTCATGTTCACCCTAACAGCACACAGCAAAAGGGTGATTCTCAATACAAAGCATGTATTCTCACATATTAAATCAACAAGAAGGTTGGGTTTAGGTCGAGTGAGATAAAGTACACCCTCGCCTAAGTACCCATGTAACATATACAAGGCACTTTGATAGTTTATCACATAAAACAACCCAATTACTCACTCAAACTAGATAGCACGCAAATCAAGGCACTTTATACGGGTCTACCGATTCCGTCCGGTTCGTCACTGCCTGTGACAGAAGATTATAGTCAACTATTAGTCAATCGACCATCACAAATGGCAATAAGGACTAAAACGGCCAAAACGGCCAACAGATGCATGTGCGCGTGTGCGGAAATGAAAATGGTATGAAAACGGGTTGCACGGTTTTGACCATAACTAGAGCTGTGGTTGTCGAATCAAGGTGTACTAGGTAGCGTCTCGAAGCTAAGACAAAGGGTTACAACTGTCATGAAGACAACCTATCCCAGTTTTTAGTAGATCTAGGTCGAATTTGTAGATTACTGAACCAAAACTCCAAAGCTGGTTTATACTTCTAATGAAAATTTGGGCGGCATGCCCCTTGTGTTTACCTATTTTCCAGCCATTTAGGCTTCATTATTTTCTTCAAATCAGCCCCAATATCACACATAGGCAATATTACCACAATAGCCCTTCAACTAGGCTCAAAATAATCCAAGTACAACACGTGTCTTAACAAGGCAACCGGAAATCAAGTTTAAAGGCAAATAGCTAAATGGCAGATTTGACGTCTCTTGGCGTTTCAGTCACAACTAAAGCTACGCCTATCGGTTTGGGGTAAACTTTATGCCGTTTCGAAGCTAAGCCAGAGGGCTACAACTTTGATGAAGGAAACTTAACCTAATTCACAGTTTATCTAGGTTGAATATGCAAATCACAGATCCAAACATTCATGGTCAGTCTGGTTGTCAGCACTGACTTTAATCGGTAATAACTCAAGCTACACAATTCCGTTTGAGGCATTTTCAGAGGCATTGGAAAGATAAAACATAGGGCTACAAGTTTTGTGTTTTGGCCAAAAGCTGGTTGGATACGAATCAGGGTGAAAACACGAAGCCAAACTGGTGAATTCACAAAACTGTCTACGAAATGAAGCTTGTGGCAGTCAGGGTATTTCGGTCATTTCACATCCTACCATGCTCCGATCGAGCTGAAAGTTTACAGGAAGCTATATAACATCATTTCCTACAACTTTAATGTTTTGATCTAAGCCTAAATCGGCCTCTAACATGGACGAATTAAACAGGTCAGAAGCTAAACAAGTTAGTTTCAATTTCTGGAATTTGACCTTTTCCTTTAAAATTTCATATCCAATAAGCATTCAATCATCAAAACCAACCATTACTAGATAAATAACCATAATCAAGGCTGAAATGTAAACCCTAGATGCATACTCCAACATCTCACTCCAAACAAACAAATTTACCGTCATAAGGCAAGATTAAGAGCTTCTAACTAAACTTTAACAAGATTAAATGCAAGAAAAGGATAGGAAACCATAATACCTCACCAAGGCTTCTTGCAAGAGAGGATCACAACCTTTCCCTCCAAAGTTTCACCACACAAAGCTT
The DNA here is from genome assembly GCA_023065735.1 of Coffea humblotiana. Lineage (NCBI taxonomy): Eukaryota > Viridiplantae > Streptophyta > Magnoliopsida > Gentianales > Rubiaceae > Coffea > Coffea humblotiana. The sequence goes on along the minus strand of CM041213.1, from coordinate 29,732,659 downwards.
CTTAAGAACTAAAGGAGAAGTTTAATTGGTTTAGATTTTGGATTTTTCCTCAAATTAAGCTAAAAATCAAGATGAAAATTGAATGGTTTCTTCCCTCTTTTCCCTCTCAACCTCACGGCTGGAATGTGCAGAAATGGTGGCTGAAATGAAGCTTCAAGAAAGTTAAAATGATAGGAATTCATTTGGGTCAAAATTGGACAAGTGTCACCTTTTGATTGGAAGTCAATTTTTTTCTTTTCTTTCTTGTTTCTAGTCCAAAATTTCGGCTGCATGAAGAAGATATTTAGGTCTGATTTTGGTCAAGTAATAACAAGGAGATTAAGGTAATAAAGTAATGTTCAAGTGGTGCACTCAATCGGTAACGAACGATACACATCGGTTCAACCCGTTTTTCCTTATTTCGTGCGTACTAGGGTTCTAACTTATAATTCAGTCACTTATTATCATCACTTCTAATCACACACTTTTTCTTATATAAACTCACTCTTAACCACCAAATTTAGTACACACACTTCATCAAGTGGTCACACGGCCGAAATACGCAAAAAAATCCTAATTTACCCGAACTCGGAACCTAAAGGAAAAACCCTTGATTCTATGGTTGATTGTAGCTACTGAGGGAGTGAATGAGTAGTAAAACTATTCTAAGGTAATGGATTCCAAATAAAAGGGAATTTTAGAAAAAATTATGAGGGATTTTACAACTCCATAGAGTAAAATTAGGGTTTTGAGTAAAATATGAGGGATTTAAGAAAAAACCTATTAGTCTCCAGTAAAACTAGGGTTTTGAATATAAGTAGGGTTTCTTGTCTTTCTTAAACCAAACATAAAGTAAAGAAACCGTAATATCCTCTTTGAGACTAAAAAAATTATCGTAAAGTTCGGGGTATCACAGTAAGACTTCCCATCATCTTGTAACTTATGAATCATCCAAGAATTCAATTTTGTGTAGTTGTAAGAAATTTGAATTTGCTGGATTTTTGTGTTCACATGCACTAAAAATATTGATGATTCTGAATATTGTAACCATTCTTGGTGCATATATATATTGAAGAGATGGACAAAGGCACCTAAAACAAGAAATATATGTGTTTTCAGTGAAAGTTGTCGAAAAATGGAATCAAAGGTAAAATTAAGTTTTTGTCACAAAGAGTTATCCTATCTATACATGCAGCTGATGACAAAAGCTTATGAAAGTGATGAAGCTTATAAAATTACTAAAGATAGATTTTGAAAAATGTCAGAACAAATGGATGCATGTTGTCAGGGAAAAAAGAAAATGAAAGAAGTGGGTATTGAAGAAAACAAAAGTGTGTCTCAAGATATTGACACTAGTCCATCCAAAATCGACTGTAGTAAAATAAAAGATATCAAAGTGAAAGAAAGAGTTACTTACAAGGATATCAAAGTGAAAGAAAGAGTTACTTACAAGTCTAGTAAGAGACCAAGAAGTGCACTAGAAATGGCTACTAAGAAATGAAAGTACAAGGTGAAAGAGAAATCTTCATCAAAAAGATTACAAGTTAGGCAATTTATTGAGTTTATGTGAACAATGCTATTTGATTGTTTGACTATTATTTTCTTTTGGTTCCTTAGTTCTATGATGAATGATGAGCATAGAAATAGTATTAGAATCCTTATCTATAATTTGGATGAAAATGATTGTAGGAATCTGGAAATAATATTGTCATTCAAGTATGAATTCTTTTACGATTCAAAGTTTTGTTCGAGAATTACCACCACAATAGGTATAGTTATTCGTCATTTTTCTCTTGTATAGTAGATATGTAATTCATTCTAAATTTTTATTTGAATATTTTATTCTTTAAATGGCTAAACTATATTAAAGATATATTTTTTCAATGATATTTTTAATTTGTTCTTGTCTCTCTTTAATTATACCAGGAAATTGGGATTTCATAGAAGACATCTGTAATAGGCAAAATACTAAAAACATGACACAATTATTGCAAGTAACTAATATGCTTTTCATAGATATTATGTCAACTATTAGTTGCATGTTGTTTCTTATTTATCTTAATTTTTTCCTAATATTATAGTTTTGTAAGTTTATATCTATTTGTTTGTATGTGTGATTTTTTATTTCTTATTTTTTTGATAGACTTTGGACCCTAACTTCTACCAAATCTATGATTTGATGTTTCAAGTTCAATAGCACATCAACATGCATCAATGAGTTTTGTCCAAGTAAGAAAAAAACTTAATTAATTACTTAATCTTATATATATATATATATTCATTTGATAATTTACAATTATAATTCAATACATTTGCTAATTTAGCATTTGTTTTCGTAGGCACAAGATCTGGAAAGTAATGATGGCATTGATCAACAAGTTACTAAAGATGAAATTGAAAAATAAGAAAATTGAATAAAGATGCATCTGAAGAAATGGAGAATGAGACTTTGGGATTGTGCTCATGGATTAGTTAGGCCTTTTAGTGGAATAATACTTTGTGTTTATACCTCAATTGATTTTGATATTTTTGTTTAAATTTCTATTAAGATTTGGAAATTTCAAATCCATCCTATTTTGTTTTTCCTCATGTGCAAAAAAGTTGTGAGTTGTCATGTGTTTCAAGTTTCAACATTTAAATTGCTCTGATGAAAATCTACTTTTTTTTTTGGTATTGGCTACCAAGGATTCAAATTCTAGTGACGCTATTTGTTCTTAAAGTTTATTGATTAAGCACTACAAAAGAGAAAAGAATAAACGTTCTTTTGTAAGTTTATAGTTGACTACCAACATAATTCATAAAAATTAAAATAGTGTACAAGAAGACTAGTAAATTGGTAAGAGGAAAGTCAACAGTAGGTTATGGATCTCATTTCCTACCTTTAAGAAAATGTTGTTGTATCCTTTAACCAACTTCCATTTGCTTCGACAAAGTCACTCCAAATTTACAGAGTATTTATAAAAGACAAATGAATTCAACAAACTGGACACAACTAAATTGTAGAAGACGAGATATATTAGTTGATACAATTAGTCCAATGGACAGAAAATTACACATGAAAATTACCAACCCATTCACCACAATATCTCATTATCTACATCATTTAACACATCTTCACACGATCATGAAAATACCCAAAGTTCATGGACTTTAGAACTAAGCCTATTAGAATACAGTATAAGAGCCCTTAGTTGAGCTAAACTTCTCTGCTCGCTTGAGCATCCTTCACTTGTTATCATATTCATCCTCCTCAACTTCCTCTTCCTCCTCAACTTTTCCCTCCACATCTTCTTCTTTCTCTACATCTTCCTCATCTCCCGATCCAAAGCCAACAATTTAGCGGGAAACGGGAGGGGCAACTATGCTTTTGCAATAATTTTAGTGATCTCTTCCACACTCTGAAAGGAAAAAGATGGATCTTCTTTTCTATAATAGGCAGCTTAAGTTGCATCTGTTAATTCCCCAGGCAAATTTTTCAGAAACCATGGATGAGTTTTATCTCTTTGATTGTAATTCTCTGCAAATTAAGATCAATTTGGTGAGATGTAATCAGCCCATCAAGTTCACTTTTTGACATTTCAATAGAAAGAGTGCTCAACCTATAAGCAGGTTGATCAATGAGGACCACAAAAAGCTACTTCCAATGAAAGTAGCTTCTCTAAAGGTACATGCCAATGATAAGAAAACAAATTAAGAATTTGTATTACCCTAACGAAAGTATCTAAATCCAAAAAGGGCTTGCAATCCTGAGGTTTTGGGATCCAACACAAATTTATGCCTTTAGAGGACAAGTAATCACCACACAAAATGATGACATACTTCGGCAAATGACTCGCCATATTCTTCCACGAGAAGCATTGAAAATTTAAAAAAAAAAAGGTTGAAATACTACATATACAAATTATGACCATCTAACTACTCAAAAGCTACCCTTAGCAAAGATAAAATTGAACCTAACCTATCATAAAGCATTATCACAAACAGATATCAGGGCAACAATAAAATAAACACCTAGGGCTTAAACCATATAAGAGAGAGCCAAAGCAAATGTAACTGCTTATTGTTGTATACGTAAAGCGAACAAAACCATCCTGGAGTAAAACCCAAGTGTAAAGTTCCCTCTCTTATGTCAAGAAGGAACAAAAATGACTAAAAAAGTTATAATGTTATTTGCTTTGCAGACACAGACTATGCAAAAGGAACATAAATTTATGTATTTTAGCATCAATGCCAGGGGAAGTTGATCATACAAATATAAACATGTTATAGTGGCTAAAAAGCTAGCTCCGCATTAATAACTAGTCTCTTCATATGAGCAACAAAGATATTTTTAATCTATACAAAATGGTCTCCTATGCAAACTTGTTATCCATTATCTAATGAAACTAGTTTAAAATAGATAGTCAATAGAAACAGATTCACATCAATCAACAAATATGTGAGAAAAGAGGTAACTACAATCTTGAGATATGTGAACATAGTCGGGTATCTTGTTCTACACAGCCAAAATTCATTAAAGAAGCATAACAACATATGTAGCAATAACATCATATTCCTCTACCAATAAAAAGATGATTACATTGTTATTTACACTCACACTCTTGTCTCACCTTTTCCTTCTCTGTTTTAAATAATTATAACTTCTAAATCTTCAACTGCTATCATAATTATTAGAAACAATTGTGTCCAAAAGTTCCAGCCAGTCATAGAAACATCCAAGCTTAATTTCCAATCACATTAAATTAAAAAAAATAACTAAACAAAAATTTAGAAAGATCAAGTGAAGAATAGAAAAAGATTGAAAGTAATTTATACTTCTCAACATTGAGCTCCTTCAACAATTATTCTCAATTTCTAGCCAAAAGAAACTAATTCAAACCATAATTTTTCGAGCATCAACAAAAACCTAATAGACTAAATTTAAAATGAAGAAAAAACCATAATAAGGGAAATAACAGCAGAATATCGTTTCATCCTAACCACATAGCCGAGCAATTAGGTGAATTGAGTAATAGAAGGCAGAAGCCTCATTCCGACCATCTACTTGTACAAACCCACGGCGTCCTCAAGATTGTGAATATTATCAGCAAAACCCATAACACTCCGTGATTTGAGACTGAATTCTCCTAGCAGAATGAAAATGGGCCAAAAAACCACCAAAACTGCTATTGATGATACAACAAAAGGGTAAGGGAAGAGGAACTGGGCTTGGAAGCGAAATGCTTAGAAATACCTTTAGCACTACGATTGGAAGAAAAAATAGATAGTGTCTGGAACCAAGCTATAACAAAAAAAGGCAGTAACATTTTTCCCCTTCATCTGTCTCAACCAAGTAGTATAACACATTTGCTGCTGCTCTTGGACACTATCAAATTTGCCCTAACAAGCTCTAGTTTGGTTTCACCCCGAAACAGAATTTCAAATGTTTGTCGAAAAGAAGAAGATGCTTTTGAAAAGGGGTAAATTGTCAAGTGATTTAGAATGAGAAGGTGGAGATGATGACGAGAGAACAGAGCATGTTAGGGTTAGGGTTTTTTTACCCTTGATAAATCGTGATTTTGTGAGAGGATTTTTATTTAATCGATTTTGATTATACACATTTTGTTTGTTTGCCTGGTTAATTTCTGTCCGGTTAATCAATTAACTTAACATGGTCCGAATTGGGTTGTTTCAGGGTTTGGTTTATTAAGAGACACTTGGCAGGATTAGAAGGAGTGGGATATGATGTGAGATAGAGTGTGACATAGAAGAACCGTTGCATGATTGTTATCCCACCATTGCAAATGGATGTTTCTTAGGAGTCTAGAGAGGGTAGTCTTGGTCTTGTTGAGAACTGATGAAGAATTGGATATTTATAGGCCTACATAATCAAGTGATGTTTGCAGGCCAAACCAAAATTACCTCATTATTGATGTGTAAAAATGTGTTCCTTTCTAGTCCTTGTAAATGAGAGATAGATTTTGTGATCAGGTCACAAAAATTAAGATAAGATATTCGTCACTTGTCACATACATGCATGTGATCAGTTAAACCTCAATGAATTCACTTGAGCAATCAAGTGACAGAATTTCCAAGTCAATAATTAATTAAATGACCTCAACTTGGAAGTAAACACGAAATTTAGTTGAAAGTCTTCACTTGAATGTGAAGGGAAAGAACCAAAAGTAGAATAAAAACAAATTTTATGGGTAAAATTTTAGAGAAGTTGCCAAACTTGAGAGTAGGGATGGCAACAAAGTATGATTAGGGTAGGTGAGGCCATCTCATTGTGATATAAGAAGTTGCCAAACTTGAGAGTAGGGATGGCAACAAGGTATGATTAGGGTGGGTGAGGCCACCTCATTGTGATATAACTATCTCTGCCTCCACCCTCATCCCTGTCCTGCTCCCCCCAGCAGGTGCCCATGGGAGCACCATTTTTTTTCCTCTTAGCAAATTATAATCTTATGGCTACTGTTCCAGCCTTGACAATGAAGTTTACAAGAAATTGCAAAATCTTGACTCACCACAAGCTTCAATCATTTAGTCAAAGGTTTGCCAACCTCCAATAACAAGTATCTTAATAAAAGTTAAAAAAAAGGAAATTAACATACTAACCACAAATTGAACTATAGCCTATAGGTATAGCAAATATAACCGCATTCACATCTTTACACTGAATTTATCCTCATTAACTTCAAATAGCTGTGCAACCTAATAATTTGAAGACAATAGATAGTAGAATGAGTACATTTCTAGTTTCTATAGTACTATTATTAGAAAAGACTAATGCTACCACCACCATTACTACTAATTGTACTATTATTAGGAAAAACTAATATTGTTACTACTACTAATAATAATTTAACCCAATATAACATGGAAAATTAAAAAATAGATGTACTAATAATTTTATTTATAATTATTTAATTAACGTGAGGGACGGGGCAATGGATATGCTTTCCCCCCCCCACCCCCCCACCTGTCCGATTTGAGACGGGGGAGAAAAATCCCTCCCTCCTCCCGCTCCACTCCCACCCCACCCCATGGCACGATGGTCACTTGAGAGAATGATTTTTTTAATACAAAACTAGAGTAATATATGGACTAGTATCCTGTGGTCAATTGTGAAGTCAGAATCTTTTGTTAGGGGGCAGACTTTGTGTATAGGAAATTGTAATTCCCCAGTGTAATTTTAAAATTATGCCTTTTTTTGTTTCTAATTCTTAACTACAGAATATAGATATAAGATTGCAACTTAAAGTAAAAATTGATGTCAATATTCTATCAACCAAATACTTAAATTTGTAATTTGGCATATAAAAATGAAAACTAAAATGAAATGATCAATAGAAAAGTGAATGCAATTTAACTTTAAACAAATTTTTAGTAACATATTAGACTAAAATTTGACAAGTCAATATGTAATGCTAAGGCCAGTTAATAAAAAGTTGAACTTTCTTTATTAGATAATGAAATATCAAGGTGAAATTTCTTAAATATTAGTAAATAGTTAAAGTTTTCATAAAGCAAAAATTAGGTGGAAGAGGGGCAATAGATTATATCAAAATGTGGGGCAGGCAGCATTGGCTGGCTATTGGCTGCCTAGGCCTTGCCCTTGCTAACACAAGCAAGGTATTATTAAGCAAATGAACCCTGGCATTGCTAGAAAGAAAACATGAAAAATCAAGATGTTGGGGCACAATGAACTTCAAATGATTGCAGCATTGTAGGGTTCAGAGAGATGATTCCAAGACCATATGCTAAGCCAAAGTTATGGGAATTAATAATTTATTACGTATTGGACTTCGCTGTACCAAGGTCCTGCCTACAAATGATCCTCTGAGCCCTAATAAGTTTCAGCAACTTATTACAAATCAAAAGAGTAGCATAAATATGTGGCCAACAAGCATTATTAAGTTCGAAGCTTGGATACTTCATTGGAACGAAACATTTTACCTAATAAATATGTAAATTTTTTGTTTTCATCAGTGTTTTAAAGCTTGGACCGGACCGGCCGATTTGACCGGTTGAACTGAAAACAGAATAGGTGTCTGGTTTGAGTGGATGTAAACAATTGGGTGGATGTCCGAACAGAATAGGTTGCTTTAACATTGATTAAGCCTAGATTCCAATTAAAAATGATTTTATGTTCCTCCACTTTTGGAACATCTTGCAAATCTTTAAAAATGTAGTATAAAGATTTTCATCTAGAATAGACATGAGTGAATTGATAGTATTTTTTTCACAATTTAGGCAATTCTTAACTCTCTATGCAAACTTTTTATCAGTGTCATAAAAGTACAAGTGAATAACAATACTAAACACCTTACTACCTTTTTCAGGTATAAACCACAAAAAACCATATCTATTTTTGCAGTTTGCGAAAATCATGTTCGAGTCAGGTTGCATTCCTCGGGGGGGAAGCTCTCCCGATACTAATTTTTCTATTCCCATGAGTTTCGAACCCAAGATCTCAAGGTTAAGGGATACAAGCCCCTTCACTTGCACCACACTTTACTACCTTTTTTATGTTAAAAAAAAAGTGCTATTGATACATTTTCCCCCAATTACTATCAATAGTCACATGACTTGCGATACAATATGAACCCATTTTTCCAATACCTCCATACATTGTTGCAGAGTCAGAAAAAAAGGAGATTGGTTTTCTTTTTTTTTTTTTATAGTGTTGTACTAAAGAAGGAAAGCAAGATAGTAGTTGTTGTAATATTATGAATATGAAAAATGCAATAACGTAATAGTGCTATGTATAGGCAATAGATAGGATTTGAGCAATGGTTTAATCATAGTTATTAAACCCAGGCCCGACTTGGTAGTTGAACCCGTCGGCTCGGTATGTGAGAACCCGTAAAATTTCCTTATTTTTATATCATTTTATTCTATTTCTTTTCATGCATTTTCTTATTTTATTTTACTACCTTAATTTTCTAGACATTTTATAAGTGAATATAGTTTTCTAAAGCATTTTCTAGTATAAGTTAGTTCGGGTTAGTTCGGAAGGTATTAAGGACGTGGGACCCGCTAGTGCGATATAATTTTGCCGATTAGGTGATGAAGTATTAAGTGATATTATTTTACAACGTGTTAGGAGATGATTAGAGGTTAGCTAGATAGATTAACCATTAGAAGAAAAAGGATTAGAGAAAACTCTAGAAAGGCCAAGTGTCGTAAAACCATTGGATGTTGGATTTGACCAACCTTTCTTGCCTTTACTAAAACCTAATTTTGACCCAAAATCTCATCACTTTCTTAGCTCTCTTGGCCGAAACTTTGAGAAAGAAAAGGAGAGAAAAATTTCATCTTGCACTTCAATTTCCAAGCTCAATCTTGAGTTCCAACCATAGCTTTTTGCAAATCACTCCATAAAAGTGCTAGTCAATGTAGTTTCCAAGGTAGTTGTGGAGTAAATTTGGGAGGAAGAAGCCTAAGCTACTATCTTTCTTGAGGTTTCAAGGTATCTTGCTTTGAAATCTCTCTTTATTCTTACTAATGGCAAATTATTGGCTTGTGGTTATTGAAAATGTTGTTTTGTGGAAGATTTCATTGGTTTGAGGTAGGATTATAGTAGATTTCAGATTTATTAGTGATTTTTCTGCCCTCATATGATGATTAAAGGTTGGCCATGATTTCCTAACTTTGGGTATGTGTAAAATCTAGTGTGTATGTGTTAGTTTACTTTGCCTAAAGAAATTTCCAGCTCATGTGCACAAAATCCAGTTTAGGGTTTCAATTTTCAGTTTTAGGGAAGTTGGTGTTTGAGCTATACATGTGTTATATTTGGATGATATTGTGGCATTAAATAAATGTATAGATGGCCTATGATTTGTGATTGTAATTGAGGTTGAATTAGGAGGAATTTGGGTGTTGAGTTTTGAATGGGAAAAGTAGAGAAAAAACAAGGGAAGTGCTGCTGAAAGTTTCGCAGGAACCTTTGAGCAGTTTTGGGAAATTTGGCTATATCTTGTTGTAGAAATATCATAATTGAGTTCTGTTTGTTGCGTTTTAAACTAGATTCATAGAGTTATGAACCGTGAAAATTTCAGGACCCTGTTTCTGTTTGTACGAATTATGGTGATTTTTCAAAGTTGACTGAAATTACGGTACCTGTTCTGTCTTTTACTGGATGAAGCTGCGACTCGAGGCTCAAATTTGACTGACTTGTGATCTGAATCTCATAAATGTGTTTTCTGAGAAATTATAACCCTTTGAGTCTATTTTCCGACGGTATAAATTTTATCAATTTTAGACTTAAGAATCGTGAGATATGATTTTTCAAGCAATGGTGCGCAAAACTGGAAAATCCTGTTTTCCTCAAATTATTCTTACTTTCATTTTGCACCTTAAGTTTGGAGTTAGTAGATCATTGTAGACATGGTTTTGGGTAGAAGCAAAGGGCTTTTGGATCGTTCATGTCTTTAGGACCAACTACTACTTTTTCACTCCAAAACTATACTTTTGTATTGGTTTGGTAATTTACTTGGTTAGGCATATGACTCGTAATCGACTCTCAATTGTTTTACCTTGGTGGTTTAGGACGTGCCGGTGATCCAAGTACTTCGAGAGGAAACGTTTGAAGTTATTGTTTAAACTGGTGAGTGTTACCACTCCCTTAAATTGGCGCTTATCTGATTTATCTGTACTTGCAATTTGCAACTTGATTATCTGTGACTTCTGTATACTTTGTACGAAACGAGGGTGTACTTTATCACACTCGTTTCTCTCATCTGTTTATTCTGGTTCCTGTATACTGTATAAGTCTGTACCTGTTCTCTGTATATGTTATCTGTACCTGTTCTCTGTATTTGTTGATGTCGTTTGGATGGTTGAGTCCAACGACCATTCTATGACCTTGAGCTCAAGACCGGGGGCTAGTTACTCGAGTCGAGTCGGCAAGGGCCTGGTCGATTAGATAACGAACCACGGTAGTCCACTTCTAGGAAATCTCTGGGTATTAAAGACTCTGAATTTCCGGTATACTCGAGTATTACCAACCACTATTACTGTTGAGGTTTTCGGGCCCGGTGGGGGGTTGTTTGGTGAACGGAAATCGGCGTTAAAGTGGTGCTCTACTGGATGGGTTACTTCATTGGAAAGTTGACGGAGTGTCAACTATTATTTGATCAAGCTCCGGTGAAGCAATGAGAACTCTGGCTCCTGAGAGCTACCTGTATCCTTTTCATTTGAAGTGTTTATTTATTTCCCTATCTAGTATGTATAACTGCATAATTGAAAAGTGAAATGCCATGATTCATGACTACTTGTACTTTTGGTACCTCATTGAGCGTAAGCTCACCCCCTTCCCGTTATCTTTGTTTTCCTTACAGAGGGGAACACTTTTGAACCGTGATTTTGAAGAAAGGGTCGAGCTAGTGTAAATGTTCTTTTGTTACGCTCTTTTGTAACCAAAACCCTAATTACTTTTAATCAAATATCACGTTTTGATTTGTAAAGTTTTCGATATATGTTTATAAGTGTTTAATCATGTACATTAAGTGTACTTGTTGAGATGCTACTTGTAATCATTAGGAACGTTTTAGTTGTGTGTGATCGGCTTAGTAGTCTCCGATTGTTTGTTTTCTTTGGGTTCTATCGCGCGAAATCTAGGGTTTGTGTGATTCGACATCGTAGTCCTGGCGAGAGTTGGGCAGGCGGTCCGCCAAAACCTTTGGTTCGCCTTAGGGGAAGGTGGGGCTGTCACAGTTGGTATCAGAGCCACGTCGCGTGGTCTCTGCGCGGAGTGAGTTTGGGCCAAGTGGTGTTATGGTCCTGATTTCGTGAATGGGAGTAAAGGATTAAGTACTCTTTTGAGCATAAGTGATTAATCATGAAACGTTCTAGGTTTAAACCTTTACCATGGTCATTTGCGAAAGATAGTTATGTACGTCAGGTAGGAATCTCTAATATTGGCGATTTACTCTTGGGACCGGCCGGCTCGAGTTGTGAATTACCTTATTGTGGATTCTTGTACTTGAGTACTCAATAGTGAGGACGCTAGAATAAAGGCCTGTATCTTGATTGCACTTGAGGTGAGTTTGACGGCAAGAGTCAAAGTGTAGAAGATTTTACCATTTGATCTAGCAATTGGACTGATCGGGGGGATTGGATCTAAGAGTGTTATCATAGACGAACCTAGTAATGGTATGACTGGGGTTTCTATAGAGGGTGACCAGATTGTGGTATACGTCGAGGAATTCGCACCAAAGACTTATTTCTTTTCTATGAACATGAGGACTAGATAAGTGTTTATTTGATTTGAGACGATCTGACTGCAACGAGATACGTATCTCTACCTCGCTTTGGATATCTGATACCCGTAGCTTGGGTTTCGATGAATGACTCTTGTTTATGTTTCCTTGATACCTATTCCCTAATATCAATGTATGAACTTGGTTTGATTACTATTGTACTGAGAGTGGAAGTTTTGGAATTAGGTAGGGAGATGTTTTGTTTAAAACGCGGATGTGGCATAAGGGTTGAACTTTTTGATGTGCGAGGTATGCTTTAAGGTTTTGTTATGTACATAAGTGATACGTGGCATAGTATGCCTTAACCATGTTCTATTTTCTCGCCTATTTATTAGCAAACATCTCTGTTTGATCTTCCGTGGTTGGATTGGGAGTGAAGGACTTAACAGTTATATGATTTGAGTGCCACTTGAACTTAGATCCACTTGTGCTTAATTACTTATTATGATCCATAGATTTGCCTGGCAGGCTATCACCCGAGTTCCAGCGAATCCGTGAGATGGCACATTGGGTTGATATGTATAAGGAATTTGAGACTCTTCGAAACGCAATAGAGGTCCAAACGAAATTAGCCGAGTACTGGGAAGGGCGATGGAAACAAAGTATTCGGAGAAAATTGAGCTCTTGCACAAGAACATAGAGCTGAAAAGAAAATACGAAAGAATTTCCGAAGAGGCTTTAGGCAATGGCACAAAATAATACTTTTACGGAGGTTCCGGAGAAAGTCCAAAAGACAGAAATAGCAAGGGCACAGGTGAAAACCTTCCATGCAAAGAAAGAGGTGTATCTAGTAACATACTTGAGAAACCTAGAGAAGAGATAAACACCCCCCAAGGTGCAAAAAGTGAACCATTTCTCTCATCCACCCTGGACATTAGGAGCCCTATTTGGAGGAGGACAACTAAGAGGCGCCTCACAAGAAAATCAAACCTTCAATCCCTCCCCTCTCTTGTGGCTATTGTGGAAAAATCAACCATACTGAGGAAAGTTGTTGGAGAAAAAGGAGAAAATGCCTGCGATGTGGGAGCGCCGAGCATCGGATTGCTAATTGTCCGGTTCGATTACGAGAAGGGAAAAAGACCCAGCAATCGACCAAGACCAACCTGGACCGTCGAAAGGGGAAGAGATGGGATTGAAGGTATCGGCTCGGGTTTCTGCCCTAGAGCAACGTCAGGTCCCTGACTCGTCTGAGGTCGTAGAAGGTATAATACCCGTGTCCCATCGTTTCACTAAAATTTTAATAGATCCTAACAGTAAGAAAATTTTGAGGACGAAATTTCTTTAAGGAGGAGAGAGTGTGAGGACCCGTAAAATTTCCTTATTTTTATATCATTTTATTCTATTTCTTTTCATGCATTTTTTTATTTTATTTTACTACCTTAATTTTCTAGACATTTTATAAGTGAATATAGTTTTCTAAAGCATTTTTCTAGTATAAGTTAGTTCGGGTTAGTTCGGAAGTGTATTAAGGACGTGGGACCCGCTAGTGCGATATAATTTTGCCGATTAGGTGATGAAGTATTAAGTGATATTATTTTACAACGTGTTTAGGAGATGATTAGAGGTTAGCTAGATAGATTAACCATTAGAAGAAAAAGGATTAGAGAAACTCTAGAAAGGCCAAGTGTCGTAAAACCATTGGATGTTGGACTTGACCAACCTTTCTTGCCTTTGAGTCTTCTGAGAAATTATACCTCTTTGAGTCTATTTTCCGACGGTATAAATTTTATCAATTTTAGATTTAAGAATCTTGAGATATGAATTTTCAAGCGATGGTGCGCAAAACTGGAAAATCCTGTTTTCCTCAAATTATTCTTACTTTCATTTTGCACCTTAAGTTTGGAGTTAGTAGATCATTGTAGACATGGTTTTGGGTAGAAGCAAAGGGTTTTTGGATCGTTCATGTCCTTTAGGACCAAACTACTACTTTTTCACTCCAAAACTATACTTTTGTATTGTTCAGTAATTTACTTGGTTAGGCATATGACTCGTAATCGACTCTCAATTGTTTTACCTTGGTGGTTTAGGACGTGCCGGTGATCCAAGTACTGTCGAGAGGAAACGTTTGGAAATTATTGTTTAAATTGGTGAGTGTACCACTCCCCTTAAAATTGGTGCTTATCTGATTTATCTGTACTTGCAATTTGCAACCTGATTTATCTGCGACTTCTGTATACTTTGTACGAAACGATGATGTACTTAATCACACTCGTTTCTCTCATCTGTTTATTCTGGTTCCTGTATACTGTATAAGTCTGTACCTGTTCTCTGTATCTATTATCTGTACCTGTTCTCTGTATTTGTTGATGTCGTTTGGATGGTTGAGTCCAAAGACAATTCTATGACCTTGAGCTCAAGACCAGGGGCTAGTTACTCGAGTCGAGCCGGCAATGGCCTGGTCGATTAGATACGAACCACGGTAGTCCACTTCTAGGAAATCTCTGGGTATTAAAGACTCTGAATTTCCGGTATACTCGAGTATTACCAACCACTGTTACTGTTGAGGTGTTCGGGCCCGGTGGGGGGTTGTTTGGGTGGACGGAATCGGCGTTAAAAGTGGTGCTCTACTGGACGGGTTACTTTATTGGAAAAATTGACGGAGTGTCAACTACTATTTGATCAAGCTCCGGTGAAGCAATGAGAACTCTGGCTCCTGAGAGCCACCTGTATTCTTTTCATTTGAAGTGTTTATTTATTTCCCTATCTGGTGTGTATAACTGCATAACTGAAAAGTGAAATGCCATGATTCATGACTACTTTGTACTTATTTGGTACCTCATTGAGCGTAAACTCAACCCCCTTCCCGTTATTCTTTGTTTTCCTTACAGGGAACAACACTTTTGAACCGTGATTTTGAAGAAAGGGTCGAGCTGTGTAAATGTTCTTTGTTACGCTCTTTTTGTAACCAAAACCCTAATTACTTTTAATCAAGTATTACGTTGTTGATTGTAAAGTTTTCGATATATGTTTATTATAAGTGTTTAGTCATGTACATTAAGTGTACTTATTGAGATGCTACTTGTAATCCATTTGGACGTTTTAGTTGTGTGTGATCGGCTTAATAGTCTCCGATTGTTTGTTTTTCTTTGGGTTCTATCGCGCGAAATCTAGGGTTTGTGTGATTCGACATCGTAGTCCTGGCGAGAAGTTTGGGGCTAGGCGGTCCGCCAAACCCTTTGGTTCGCCTTAGGGGAAGGTGGGGCTGTCACACGGTGACCCGAGCATCAAATCAAGTCCAGATCTCGAGTTTGATCGGATTAAAGAATGACTTATCAAAATCCAAACAAACCCATTTGGACCCAGTAGTTCAACTAGAAACCCATCTGATTTTTCAATTGGCCCAATGTACTTTTTTTTTAACAATTATGGGTCTTTATTTGTTAAACAAGTAGTTTAGATAGTTACATAAACTATAGATTGGCCCAAACCACTCAATATATTGTATTATAATATCACTCCTTGTTTAGTATTAATGGTTGATGGCAGTAAGATACAAGTCATGCTTCTGTCCGAGAGTAAAATGGAGAGTCTAGCAACACCTATTCTGCTATAATCTCAAGATCATGGACATTGGCATATGGGATGTAATATTAGGTGTTTAATTGAATGACTTATTACAATCCTATTACATTAAATTTTAGACAATTATGCATTTCCATGTATGCAGATGGAGACTATATGCACCTTATGGGGAATGTAGAAATCCTACACATAGGACTAGTAAGAGGTGATGATTTTAGAAAATTTATAGAGGATAGAAACAAGGTGTTGTGCTATACTACAAGCAATAATGTGACGCCCCACCTCTTCCTAGGGCGAACCCTAGGATATCAGCGGGGCGCCTGCCCAACTCTCATCAAAACTCACACACTCATTCAACCTTAATAAAGAACCACAAGCCAACCATTTGACTTATTAATAAAGAATTACTTCGAATATGCAAGTCCAAAACTCCCAAGTATACCATTACAATTACAATCCAAAATAACTCAAGTATAACAAAATTTACACTTTAAAAGTCTCCAAATATCATACAAAAGTATACTAGTTTCAACCAAAATTCGCTAGTTTAGAATTTCCAACTTCCACCTCCAAGTCCTGTTAAGGAAAAAAAAACTTAAAGGGATGAACTAACGCTCAGTGAGACCTAGAAAATCAAGCAAGCAAGCCAGGAACACCAATTAATCAAATAACATACTTGAAAGCAACTTTAACAAGAACTTTCATTTCAGTGCAAAATTAGGAAATAAACACACATGCAAGGATACAGGAGCTCTCAAGAGCTATTTCCATGTCTCGATCGATTCAAGCCATCCCGGGTTGACTCTCCATCAACTCAAGTAACAACATGACCGTAGCGCTCCACTTACTTCCTCCATCCAACATAACACCCACTCAGATCAGAAACCAAACAAGCATGAGGTGGCGATACTAATCGAGTATGTGACAGCCCCACCTTCCCCTAAGGTGAACTAAAGGGTTTGGTGGACCACCTGCCCAAACTCTCGCCAGAACTACGAAGTCGAATCACACAAACCCTAGATTACGCGCGATAGAATCCAAAGAAAAACCAACAATCGGAGGTTACCAAACCAAGAACACAAATACATACATTCATCAACAACTACATGAAGAAAAACATGAATAATTACTTATATACATACGTTGGAACTTTACAAGTCAAAGGAAAATACTTGCTCAAAATACAATTAGGGTTTTCCTTAATATAGAGGAGCATAATCAAAAGGGATGTATATCACTAGCTCTACTCTTTTCTTCAAAATCATGGTTTCCAACAAGTTGAACCCTGTAAGGAAAAACAAAGGTGACGGAACGTGGTGAGTTTACGCTCAATGAGGTACCCAAAACACAAGCAATCATGATCCATGGAGATTTATTTTCATTTACTCAAATAGACACGGCAGATAAGAATATAAACAAACATCTTGAATGGAAAGGATACAGGTAGCTCTCAGGAGCCAAATTCCCATGGCAGTACTTGATCCAAACTCGTTGACCCTCCGTCAACGTTTAATGAAACAAACATGTCCGTAGATCCCTCTTAGAACGCCAAATCCCGATCACCAAACATACCCCTTTACCGGGCCCGAACGCCGAGCAGGAACAGAGATGGTAATACTCGAGTATACCGGAAATCCAGAGTCTCCAATACCAAATATTTCCCAAGAACAGGCACCCATGGTTCGTTACTTTCCTTGACCAAGCCCTTGCTGGCTCGAATCAAGTGACTACCCATGAGGTTGAGCTCAGATTTAACAGGCACAGGAAGGTCGTTGGATACGCGTCCAAACGACATCATATCAAGTATAAATAACAGATTCAAGTGTACACGGGATTCATATTAGACACAGGTAAAAGATTCAAGTAGATACAGGAAACAAGTCACACAGGCCAGAGAACGACTGTGATAAAGTATACCCTCGTCTCATACCGAATAAACAGATGGTACAGTCATTCAAATCACAAGTTGCAAGCACATATACCAAGTTAGGCAACAATTGAGGGGAGTGGTACACTCATCAATCCAAGTAAAGATATGTCAAAAGTCTTTCACCCAAAGTAGGGCTTTAATCACCGAGAAATCCTAGAATAACCAAGACAAGAAGTTAGGGTTTCCCCATTCACAAACCCAGTAAACGGAGTGCACAAGTGAGGCTCGACTACTAGTCGAATGCCTATTCAAATAGACTACAAATGCAAGGAGATAAAATGTAACTTTTGAGTAAAAGGTAATAGTTGGTCCTAGGGCAAGAACGACCCCAAAACCCTTCACTTCTACCAAAACCATACCTACAATGATCTACTAACTCCAAACTTAAGGTGCAAAATGAAGGTAAGAATAATTCTAGGAAACAGGATTTTCCAGATTTGGGCACCATCATTTGAAAAATCATATCTCACGATTCTTAAGTCCAAAATTGATAAAATTTTATACCGTCGGAAAATAGACTCAAGAGATACAATTTCTCAGAAGACACATTTATAAGATTTAGATCACAAGTCGGTCAAATTCGAGCCTCAAGTTGCTGCTTCATCCAATAAAAGACAGAACAGATATGAAATTTCAGTCAACTTTGAAAATCACCGTAAATCGTACAGACAGAACCAGGGTCTGAAATTTTCACGGTTTATAACCCTATGAATCTAGTTTAAAACGCAACAAACGGAACTTAATTCTGATATTTCTACAACCAGATATAGTAAATCTCCCAAGACTGCTCAAAGGTTCCTGCGAAAATTTTGACAGCACTTCCCTTGTTTTTCCTTTAGTTTTCCATCCTACAAACCACATCAAACTAAATTCATTTCAGCCACCATTTCACAGATAAATCACAAGCTATTAAACACACCTAATTAGGGTCTCAATACCCCTCAAATACAACCAAGGAGTAGTTCAAATTAAAAACCCTAAAGCTGAAAATTTGTGCACATAAGCTGGAATTTCTTTAGGCAAAGTAAACTAGCACTTAAACACTAAATATTTCACTTGTTAAAGCTAGGAAATCATGGCTAACCATTACTCATCATATAAAGACAGAAAAATCACCATTAAATCTGAAATTTATCAAAACTCTACCTCAAACCAGAAAATCTTCCACAAAATAGCATATATAGCCACTAAAAACCACTAATTTACCATTATTAAGGACAAAGAGAAAAATTTCTTGACAAAGTACCTTGGATTCTCAAGAAAATGGTAGCTTTGGCTTCTTCCTCCCAAATTAACTCCACAAACACCTTTGGAAACTACCTTAACTAGCACTTTTATGGAGAGGTTTGCTAGATCTATGGTTGGAATTCAAGATTGGAGCAAGAAGGATGGTGCAAGATGAAATTTCTCTCTCCTTTTTCTTCCTCAAAATTTCGGCCAGCTTGGTGAAGAAATGAAAATGACTTTTGGTCAAAATTAGTCTTTTAGTAAAGGTAAAGAAAGTTAGGCAAGTCCAACTTCGAATCGGGTCGCGACACGTGGCGCCTTTTAGGGTTCAAGCTTATCTTCTTTTTCCAATGGTTAATCTATCTAGCTAACCTCTAATTGTCTCCTAGCACCTTGTTAAATAATATCCCTTAATACGAAACTGAACCTAGTCGTCAAAATTTTACCGCACTTGCCGCACTAGCGGGTCCCACGTCCTTAATACACTTCCAAACTAAGCCGAACTGACTTATACTAGAAAAATGTTTTAGAAAACTATATTCACTTATAAAATGTCTAGAAAGTTAAGGTAATAAAATAAAATAAATAAAATGCATGAAAAGAAATAGAATTAAACAGCATAAAATAAGGGAATTTACGGGTCCTTACAGAATATGCCAAGCAAGATTTCAAAAGATCAAAACTATAAAAATTTTGATGGTTCACCAAGTTTCTCGACCAAGCCCTTGTCGGCTCGAGTTACGAGGTTAGCCAATGGGTTGGGGTGTCCCCACAAGTATGATTGGTCGATGAGACAATGCTCCAATCGATTTCGAATTGTTCATGGCTCTGAGTCAGTATGAGAGGCACTCCACCCGAATAGGGTGTGGTACATGCTGCCGATCAGAGAATCGATCATAGCACTAAGTCAGTATGAGAGGCACCTCTCACCCGAATAGGGTGCGGTACATGCTGTTTGCTCAGTGCTCACGAGTTAAACATGTTCGAGTATAAGTGCAAATCATACACATTCATGTAACAAGTATCATTTAATCAAGAGAGGGAGAGGACGAGGGCGGTAAAGTACACCCTCGCTTCGACAAGTTCACATATCATATAGCACTTGTACAAATATTATTTCAATAATAGTAATATTGAACATGCACTTGGACACTCACCAAAAGTCAAGAGCAAAGCGAGACGTCAGACAAGCTCCTCGGCGCCCATGTGACCACCTGAGACATGCGCAATCACGATTATCCAGGTACTCAACCAAGGCCTAATAAGAAAAACATCTTCTTACTATCCACTCTCAAGGTCACAAGTTAAGTCAAGTTAAAGGAACCTTTCCCGCTAAATCATTGAAATAATACTCAAAAGAAACTCAAAAGTCATTTTTCGAGTCAAGTTTTGGCAAGAAGTTTCAATTCCAAGAAAGTACCATACTTAACTTTTGGTACAAAAATCGAGAAAAAGAAAGATGGTTTTCATCTCTCAAAACTTCTAATCCTATACCCAAGTTTTTAGAATATGAAGGAGAGTCCACGTTTCCTAAACTTATGAAGTCAAAATCCATCAAAACGGTACTCATTTTCATAGTAAAGGTTGAAATTAAAAATTCCAAGTTCGAATATAAAACTAGTGTAACTCCTCAAGAGTTACTCTAGCTAAAACGCTCCATTTTATGGTTCAATTTCATGGAAACTGAGGGCATAAACTAGGGGTTGAAATCCATTTTTCAAGTATGAAATGAGGTGAAAATAACCAAGAAAGTTATGCTTGTAACCTAGAAAATGTTTCCAAGTGACCTTGAAGTACTGTCACTTTACAAGGAAAAATTCAATTTAGACAACCATTTTTGAAAAATCATAACTTGAGTTTCTATAAGTCCAAAATTGGTAAATCTTATACCGTTGGAAAATAGACTTGATGAACTAAAACTCTTTAGAAGACACTTTTCCCAGATTCAAATAAAAAATTAGTCAAATTTTAGCTCCAACTAACTGTTCTAGTTAGACAGAGCAAAATAGTCTTGCATTTTCAGTGAACATTGGAAATTTGGCAAAATTCATAGAAATAGAATCAGCTCTTAAAATTTGTACCACTGATAGAACTCCAAATCTAGTTTCAAAACAACAAACAGAACTCAATTCGGACCCTTTCTACACCAAGATACAACAGTTTTTGGAAAGTTGATTTTTAGGACCTGATTCACGGAATTTTCAGTTTTGAAGCACTTGACACAGTTTCAAAATCTAGCCATAACTAAAGTTAAACAACTCAAAATTTTGCGTGATTGTGGTGTTGAAGACTAGACTCAAAATTCCAAAATTTACTAGAAGAAACTATCTTAAAATTCGCTTTATAAGATGGGTAAAAATGAGCTACAAACTGCAGCTATGCTTGTTTCTCAGATTAAAACAGTGCGAAAAATCAGTCAACTTTGCCAGTTCACTACGGCTCATAGAAAATGAACTTGAAGGTGTATTTTATATCGTTGGAAAATCTTCGGAGTCTAGTTTCAGAGGCCACAAACGGCACTTGATTTTGACACCTGGAAAAAAAGTTATGGGCTGATACGTACACACTGGTCTGGTATCCGGATCAGAAATTTTTCAGATTTTGCATTCTCACTTAATTCAACTTTATTTCAACCAAATGAAATGCTTTTTAAGAGATAATTGACACACATAAACACCAATATATAACAAGCATTTTGGCATCAAAATAATCACAAAATTTGAAATTAACATGAGGGAATCAACCAGCAAAATTTCGGACAGCATGCTTCTTCCTTTCTTTCAAGTTTTCTTTTCAATTTTTCCAACCAAAACTAAGCCATAATTCATCAAAAACAAGCATCAAACAAACAACTAAACACATAATAATTCCTCAAGACCACTACCTAAGAAGCCACCTCAAGACTTCTACCTAGAGTCAAGACTCATTGAACCCATCAACAACCCAATGCTTAACTAGTTAAAACTAACTAAACTAACCATAAGTTGGAAGGAAAATGAAAGCTTTGGGGTGTTACCTTACTTCCAAGAGATGAACACCAAACCACTAGAGTTTAAACTCTAAACCACCAATGTTTCTTCTTCCTTCAAGTCTCCCTTCAAACTTGAATGATGTTCCAAGAAAAGGAGCAAATTTGAAGTGTGTTTTTGGAGCAAAAAATAGAAAAAAAGGAAGCTGAAATTTTGGCTAAAATTTGGAGAGGGGTGGCTGGCCAAGGAAGAGAGGGAAGGAAAGGGTTTGAGGTGAGTTGTTGGTGAAGTGATGGAATGAAAAGAAGAAATGACATAAAGGTACTTCAGTACAAAAAACCAACAAATGAATAGTGGGCAATTAGTGCGCATAATTTGAGATTAATTTAACTCACTCACATCTAATCTCTTAATTAACTTTTTTTAGTCTACTATTGATCATTCTTAATTCTCCAAGACCACTGCACTTTCGAACCAAATTTTACCTCGAAAAACGTGTTTTCACTAAGGCTCACTAGTCGAGCCGCAGAAAAATTAACTTTAAAAACAAATGGGCTAAAATAGGAATTGGGGTAATGTACCATACAAATGTAATTAAAATGAATAAAGTAAATTAATTGGAGCAAATGAATAAATAAATAATTAGATAAGTCAATAAAATAAAAGTAAGTAAGATAAAATTCGGGTCCTCACATTCTTCCCCCCTTAAAAGAATTTTGTTCTCGAAACTCATATCTTGATTCACAAACAACTTAGATACTTCTTTTCAGATTTCCTTTTCTACTTCCCAAGTCGCTTCCTCAACCCAAGGTACGGTAGTCGAATCCAAAATCTTCTTTTCTCCAATTTCGTCCCAATGAATCGGAGATCGACACTTTCGACCATAAAGAGTTTCGTAAGGAACCATTTATATTGAGAAATGAAAATTATTGTTATAAGCAAATTTCACCAACGTAAGGTACTGACTCCAATTTTCTTCAATATCGACAATACAAGACCTCAATATGTTCTCTAGAATTTGGATTGTCCTTTCCGATTGTCCATCGGTCTACGGGTGGTAGGTGGTACTAAAATTCAGTTTAGTCCCTAAACTCTCTTGCATCTTTTGCCAAAATCGAAAATACAAATCTAAGATCCCGATCCGATATTATACTTACCGATATCCCATACAACCTTATAATTTCATCCAAAATTTCCTTTTTTAGTCCTTCTTCTTTTGGCACCCACTAAGCGATTTCTAAACTTTAACATTCCATCTGTCCCTAAATTGAAGTCGAACTTTTTCCCTTTTTGAACTTTCTCAATCTATTTTTGCACTTCAGGGTCTCCTTTTTGAGTTTTTTTTATTCGATTTAACAAGGTAGCCTTCACAGTGATATTTCCAAAAATTACCCTCTATGGTTCAAGATGCGGGTTCTAAACACTAATTTCCTCTAGCAGGTGCTATCCTCTCACCATTAAACTGGCCACTTGCACCTTACGACTTAGGGCATCTGTCACTACATTAGTTTTTTTCAGGGTGGTAATTAAACATATAGTCATAATCTTCCAAATTTCACCCATCTAAGTTGTCTCAAATTCTACTCCTTCTTGGAAAAATAAATATTTAAGACTCTTGTGATCAGTGAAAATCTCGAAAGTCATTCCATACAGATAATGTCTCCACTTTTTCAAGACAAACACCACTGCCGCTAACTCCAAGTCATGGGTCAGATAATTCTGCTCATGATGTTTCAACTTACGGGAGGCATACGCAATCACTCTTCCGTTTTGCATTAATACACACCCTAACCATCCTTTAAAGCATCTGTATAAACCACCCAACAATCTCCTTCGCTCGACAATGCTAATACAAGTGTCTCGATCAAACACTTCTTCAACTCCTGAAACCCCCTTTCTTCATTATTAGCCACAAATAAAGAATTCGTGCTCACATCCAAGAACAAGGTGTAGAAATTGAATCACGGATAGGGGTTTAATTCCAACCAAACACAGAGATGTAATATCACTAATCAAAACATCAGGCACCACGTTCACTGTTCCTAATGGAGATACAACATATCTATAAATCTTTCATTACACATAGTTTAGTAAATACAGATATTTCAAGAAACATCACTAATTGCTAACTTAACTATTACAGTAGTTTCACCCTCATAAAATTCATTTATCTTGAGCAATTCCTCACTTGATGTCCAAGTTGGCCGCATTTGAAATATGCACCAATTTTTAAATAACATAATCCCGTATGAATTTTGTTACAGGTTTCACACTTAGTAGCTACGCATCTCTTCTTGAAGTGTCCATTCTTTCTTTTCCCTTTCCCTTTATCCTTCACAAGCAAGTTCATCTCCCACTAATCGCTTTACGTTTTCCTTTAGTATCGTGGGAACTTTCGTCACCCTTTTTAACTTGATTATTAAGAATGTCTTGAGATGCTACTTGACTAGGCGAATGCCACCAATTCAAATTTATTCCGCACCTCTTCCGAGATCCCTTTGTATTTCTTTTCCAGTTCCACGTTCTTGTATAACAGTTCAATTTTCTCCGCATATTCTTATTTCCATCGTCCTTTCCAGTAGTCAGCCAATTTCTTTTGGAATTCTACCTTCTTTTCAAAGAATGTCTATTTCCTTATGCATATCTTCCAAATTTGTCATCTCACCGATTGGTTTAAATCAAATGTTAGCCTGGCAGGCAAATCAAAGAATCAAATGAGTAACTATTCACAATGGGAAACTCTGGTCATATTATTCTTTCGTTCTTTTGCTTACGGTTACTCCAGAATATAAATCTTAACTATTCTCTGCTTAATATGGACGAGTTCTTGGGTCTTTCCACAAGGATTACTATCATTACTTATACACATAACAAATACAGAATTATATTCCTTAATATAAAAGTTTCACACCCTAACTCATTCTCTAATACTCACTTACAAAGTTGCTCAAGAAGAATCCCTAACCTCTTACTCTCACTAGTGCCTTATACTCCAATCAATTTTCTGCTACTTCGGGATCAGATCCTCCATGAAACCTAGGTGGGGCGAATTTCAGGAATTGCTCTAGAACTCTATTCTCACTCCTCTCTTGGTTTCTAGGTTGGTTGACTGGTTCAGGGTCTTGGCACTTAGTTAAACGCTCAAGAACATCAATTATGCGATTAAGGGCCGTAGCCACTTAATCACCCCCTTCATCCTTAGGATTTTCGTTCGGGCCAGTCGCAGATCCCTCACCTCTCTCGGGAGTGCGGTGTTGCCAAAACCCACGCCCACGGCCCCTTCCACGTCCTTACCGATCTATTTAGCAAGATTCTAAATGCATAACTAAAAGAGGAAAAATAAGTATAGAAATTTAAAAACATATGCAAGTTGTACGAACACTTTAAAATTAAAGCATAGTTCTTTACATAAACTAAAAGTCATGATACATATCAAGAGTGCATACAACAAGTCAATAATATCAAGTACAGGACATAGGCATCCAAGTACCTCAAAATATAAGGGTACATATAACAAAATACAATAGGTCTCAAGGCGAGAATCACCCTTTCTAAGTCTTTACCAAAAATCAAGAGATTAGAAGGTCAGTAGTCTAAGTGGACCGTACTAGTAGACTCCAACTATCCTTGACAAAAACTACTAACTTAGTGATTGGCAGAGTCAGAAGTCTCGACTACTTCAATAGGTTCAAACTCGTCTTCAGCACTAAGGGTTGCATTCTCCTATCCCTCATCGAGTATCTTGCCATTCACTACTTGTTCAACCAAGGTCACACACTCAACCATCATTCTCTCAATTCGGTCCCTTACTTCTTGTACCATCCTAGCAAGTTGATGTTAGCCTCTTGAAACTGCTCGCGAAGAGCTTCTACTCTATTTTGCTCTTCGAGTACATTCGTCTCCAGCTCATGAACCCTAGTTGTTTGGGCGTCCACAGTCGCACTCAACTCTCGATTATCCTCTTGAGTTATTCTATTCGCATTAGATAACTACCTCCAATCATCGATTACCGCTAGTACCACATCATTAAGATATGAATAAGTCCACCAACAATCGCATGAAGGCCTAGTTCGACGAACTGGGGTCCACTGCCAAAGAGGGCCCCCAGGTCTCTGTCGATAACGAATTACTGGAAGGTGCCTTGGAGGTGACTCATTTCCACCATTTCCTTCCATGACCTATAATTAACCCACAAAACTAAAGGTTAGGTCCTTATAATCACTAGTGCCATTCAAAATTTAACTTAAGATTTATCACGAATTTCTATGACCAACAGTTCACGACTAAGAACTCCTAATTCTATTCCAGGTATTTCAAATCTAGCACTCTGATACCAACTGTGACGCCCCCATCTCTCCCTAGGGTATCAGCGGAACGCCTGGCCAACTCTCGTCAGGACTCACGCACTCATTTAAGCAAAATAAAAAATCACAAGTCAACCATTGACTTCTAATAAAGAAATATTTCAAATATAAAAGTCCCAAACTCCCAAGTGTACCATTACAATTACAATCCAAACTACCCAAGTATAACAAAATTTACACTTCAAAAGTCTCCAATATCATACAAAAGTATACTGGTTTCAACCAAAAGTTGTTAGTCTAAAATATCCAACTTCCACCTCCAAATCCTGTTAAGGAAAACAAACTTAAAGGGATGAGCTAACACTCAGTGAGACCAAGAAAATCAAGCAAGCAAACCAGTAGCACCAATTAATCAAATAACATATTTGAAAGCAACTTTAACATGAACTTTCATTTAAGTGCACAATTAGAAAATAAACACACATGGAAGGGTACAGAAGCTCTCAGGAGTTATTTCCACGTCTAGATCGATTCAAGACATCCGAGGTTGACTCTCCGTCAACTCAAGTAACAACATGACCGTAGCGCTTCACTTACTTCCTCCATCTAACATAACACCCATTCGGATCCGAAACCAAACAAGCATGAGGTGGCGATACTAATAGAGTATGTCAAGCAAGATCTCAAAAAGATCAAGTTTACAAAATTTTTGCATGATTCACTAAACTTCTCGACCAACCTCTTGTCGGATCGAATTACGAGATTAGCCAATGTGTTGGGGCGTCCCCACAAGCATGATTGGTCGATGAGACCAACGCTCCAATCGACTTAAAATTGTTCATAACTCTGAATCGATATGAGAGGCACCTCCACCCGAATAGGGTGTAGCATATGCTGCCGCTCAGTGCTCACGAGTTAAAACATGTTCGAATATAAGTGCAAATTCATACACATTCATGTAAAAAGTATCATTTAATCAAGAGAGAGAGGAGGACGAGGGCGGTAAAGTACACTCTCGTCTCGACAAGTTCACGTATCATATAGTACTTGTACAAATATCATTTTAATTATAGTAAACATTGAACATGGCACTTGACACTCACCAAAAAGTCAAGATCAAAATAAGAGCAAAGCAAGAGGTCAGACAAGCTCTTAGGCGTCCACGTGACCACCTGAGACATGCACAATCACGATTACCTAGGTATTCGACCAAGTCTAATAAGAAAAATATCTTCTTGTTTACCCACTCTCAAGGTCACAAGTTAAGTCAAGATAAAGGAACTTTTCCCGCTAAATCATTGAAATAATACTCAAAAGAAACTCAAAAGTCATTTTCGAATCAAATCTTGGCAAGAAGTTTCAATTCCAAAAGAAAGTACCATACTTAACTTTTGGTACAAAAATCGAGAAAAAAAAGATGGTTTTTCATCTCTCAAAACTTCTAATCTTATACCCAAGTTTTAGAATATGAAGGAGAGTCCACGTTTCCTAAACTTATGAAGTCAAAATCCATCAAAACGGTACTCATTTTCATAGTAAAGGTCGAAATTAAAAATTCCAAGTTCGAATATAAAACTAGTGTAACTCCTCAAGAGTTACTCTAGCTAAAACGCTCCATTTTATGGTTCAATTTCATAGAAACTGAGGGCATAAGACTAGGGTTGAAATCCATTTTTCAAGTATGAAATGAAGTGCAAATAACCAAGAAAGTTATTCTTGTAACCTAGGAAATGTTTCCAAGTGACCTTGAAGTACTGTCACTTTACAAGGAAAAATTCAGTTTTGGCAACCGTCTTTGAAAAATCATAATTTAAGTTTCATAAGTCCAAAATTAGCAAATCTTATACTGTTGGAAAATAGACTTGATGAAATAAAACTCTCTAGAAGACACTTTTCCCAGATTCAAATCCAAAATTAGTCAAATTTTAGTTCCAACTCACTGTTCCAGTCAGAGAGAGCAAAACAATCTTGCATTTTCAGTGAACTTTGAAAATTTGGGAAAAAATTATAGAAATAGAATCAGCCCTTGAAATTTGTACCACTGATAGAACTCCAAATCTAGTTTTAAATACAACAAACAGAACTCAATTTGAACCTTTCTACACCAAGATACAACAGTTTTTGTAAAGCTGATTTTTTGAACCTGATTCACTGAATTTCCAGTTTTGGAGCACCTGACACAGTTTCAAAATCTGGCCATAACTAAAGTTACACAACTCAAAATTTCACGTGGTTTGTGGCGTTGAAAACTAGACTCAAAATGTCAAAATTTACTAGAACAAACTGTCTTAAAATTGGTTTTATAAGATGGGTGAAAATGAGCTACAAACTGCAGCTATGCTTGTTTCTCGGATTAAAACAGTGAGAAAAATCAGTCAACTTTCCCGGTTCACTACGACTCATAGAAAATGAACTAAAAGGTGCATTTTATACTGTTAGAAAGCCCTTGGAGTCTAGTTTCAGATGCCATAAATGGCACTTGATTTAGACTCCTGGACAAAAAGTTACGGGCTGATACGTACACACTAGTCTGGTATCCTGGATTAGAAATTTTCCAGATTTGCATTCTCATTTTAAACCCAACTTTAATTCAACCAAATGAAATGTTTTTTGAGAGATAATTGACAGACATAAACACCAACATAGAACAAACATTTTGGCACCAAAATAACCACAAAATTCGAAATTAACATGAGGGAATCAACCAGCAAAATTTCCGGACAGCATGCTTCTTCCTTTCTTTCAAGTTTTCTTTTCAACTTTCCCAACCAAAACTAAGCCATAATTCATCAAAAAAACATCAAACAAACAACTAAACACACAATAATTCCTCAAGGCCACTACCTAAGAAACCATCTCAAGACATCTACCTAGAGTCAAGGTTTCATTGAACCCATCAAACAATCCAATGCTTAACTAGTTAAAACTAACTAAACTAACCATAAGTTGGAAGGAAAAATGAGAGATTTAGGGTGTTACCTTACTTCCAAGAGATGAAGACCAAAAGAGTTTAAGCTCTAAAACCACCAAGGTTCCTTCCTTCTTCAAGTCTCCCTTCAAACTTGAATGATGTTCCAAGAAAAGGAAGCAAGTTTGGAATGTTGTTTTGGAGCAAAAATGGAAGAAAAGGAAGCTGAAATTTTGGCTAAAATTTGGAGAGGGGTGGCCAGCCCCCACTTCTCCCTAAGGCGAACCAAAGGGTATCCACGGGACGCCTGCCCAAACTCTCGCCAGGACTCGAAACAAATCCAATTCAAATCTAGTCTAGTACTAACAACGAAAGTCAGAATAAAGGTACGAAATGATTTCCATACATAAATATCCAGTTTTACATCACAATTGCAAATTTACAATCACTTTTCCCAAAATATACCACATCCAAGAGTGTCTAGTCGCTTACAATCAAAACACTAATACAAAAGTGTCTCAAGTCGGCATTTTGCTTAACTCCTTCCAATCGGGTTCCTGTTAGGAAAACAAACTAATAGGATGAAGCCAATACTCAGTTGAGGCCAAGAAAACACACATGCAAACACGCAATCCAAATAGTGAGTAAAGTTATAAGTTCGAATAATTCACATTTCGAATAAAAAAAATAAACAGAAACAATTTAAGGATACTGTAGCTCTCAGGAGCTAAATTCCACGTAGTCGAGTCGGAGTCTTGATCACATCTCATGTTGACACTCCGTCAACCACATAAGTATCAAATCCGTAGATACACCACTTTTCTTCAAATCCCGTCACCATTACACCCCCTTACCGGGCCCGCTCATTAGAGTTTTGATAATACTCGAGTATATCATGGCAATACTGCACGAGTAATGCCGGTAAGATCTCTCCAATAGATCATGCTCTACGAATATCTCATGGTTTGCTAAGCTTATCGACCAAGCCCATGTTGGCTCAATTCGCAAAGTTAGCCAAGTAGTTTGGGCGTCGCCTGAATACGAATACGAATACTAATACGAATACGAATACGAATATAAGTCGATGAACGACGCTCAAATCGACGATTCCAAATAGGAATCACAAATACGAATTACATATACAAATCACAAATATAAATCACATCCACATTACTATGTACAAATCGAATATGAATTCACATAGCGAAATACGAATATAATTTCGTTTGAAAGAGAACGAGTGCGGTAAAAGTACACACTCGTCCCAAAATTTCAAATTCACATAACGGATAAGAAACAGTTAACCACTTAGCAATAAATTCATGCACTTGACACTCACCAATCAAAATAAGAGAGTGAGTGCGTAAACAAAGCCTTTAGGTGTTTCCCTCGAGATCCTCGTGAAGGTCTCCTTGAGCACCTAAGCAAACAATAGTTATCTATTACACACTATCACTAAAAAAATTCCTTTCTTATCAAGGGAGGGATTGTACACTTGTACAATCTAGAAAATACCATGGAATGGGGTTTTACTTGCTCAAAATTCAAGGTTCAAAAGTAGTGTTTATTAACACAAGGAAAAATGGATTTACTTCATGAAGACAAGTCCAAAATGGTCAATTAGTATTGAAGGATAGGGAAGAGTCTCAAAACTCAATTCCCGTCAAGTTCGAAAATTTCAGATTTGAGGTTTCGATTTTTGAAAAGTCGTATCTCACTCTCCGTATGTCCAAAATTGGAAACTTGGTACCGTTGGAAACTACTTCCAAAGTACTAAAAGTTCCTAGAAGACATTTTTCCATGATTCCAAATGGAAGATATCCAATACTCAGCTCAAAGTTGCTGCCTTAAGCTTACTAAGACAGTTTTGGATTGGTTTTCGGCTAACTTTGAAAATTCGGCAAAAATCACAGAATTCGATCTAGCCTCTGAATTTGGTACTCAATTAGAGTTTGCAAACAAGGTTTAAAACACCACGAATGGAATAAGAATTGGAGTTTTGAGCGCCAAGATATAGCAGCTCAAAGTTGGTGCAAAAACGAAACTCACTGGACAAATTTTCCAGATTTAAAGCTGGAACTTTGTGACTCTAGTTGTGCATTAAAACGGACTCAGAATGGCACCAAATTTGGTAGTATTATACTACCATATTAGGGCTATCCCTCTACCAAATTTCATGGAAAAATTCATTCGTAAAGCTAGTTAACAAAGCTTCTAAACTTTCTAAAATTTCCAAGGCAATCTGCCTTGCCCTCTTGTTTTTCCCTTTTCCAAACATTTGGCCAATGAAATTCCTCAAACATCATTAATTTATGAAGAAAAGGTCTAAGAGACATCCAAGATGCATTTGGTAGGTGGATAACACCAAAAATTTCGAAATATTAAGTCCCAAATCAAAGTGGTCACAAGTCAGTCCAAAATGAGGGTTTTCAAACTCTGAGTCAGTTTTGAATTTTGGCCACAACTCACTCAATTCAACTCGGAATGGAGCATGGTCAGTGGCGTTGAAAACTAGATTCATAAGGCTATAATTTATTAGAAGAAATCGTTTTCAAAATAGGTCCAAAACTAGCTCATGTTTGAGCATCAAGTTACTGCTCAAAACAGGGCATTCAGTGCAGACGAGAAACAGAACAGTCAACTTTACAAGGTTGGTACGGATCACTCGGGTGGAATCCGAACATGCATTTTATACCACTGGAAAGCTGGGGATGTCTAGTTTCCATTTCCAGAAACGGCACTCAATTTCAATGTTAGAGCAAAAATATATAGCTGAAACAAAAATACTGCCAGGGCAGTGACGGGAAATTTTCCAGTTTTCCTGTCTTACTAAAATTCAACATTTGGGCAACCAAATCATGGAAATTTTTTATGAAACTTTCTACACATCTCATACAACATATAAAAATCATAACTAAGCCATTAGATCCACAAAAATTCACCCTAAAGGCCACGGACAACACAAGGGCAGAATCGGAAAAATTCCATCTTCACTACCTTGAACTTTCCTTCAACAATACAACCTATTTCCACTAGTTTAACCTCTAATCCAACATTAACAACATTAAAAATCATCAAATCAGGCCAACAAGTCTTAGTGGGAATTCATAGAGCCCACACAACAATTTCCAACATAAATCAAGCTAGCCACATGATCATATGAACTTATAAGTGCAAGACTACTTCCATAAACCAAGATTTTCAAGGTTGATCGTTGCTTACCCTAGTTGATGATTCTAGCAGAAATTTTCGGCCTCCTTAAGCTCAGCAAAACCGTGGAAAGTGAGCTTTTCTAGCTTAATGTGATCTCCAAGTGATTAGCTAAGTGTGGTTAAATTTTGAGGTGGAATGGTGAAGATTTGGTGAAGAAATGAAGAGAGAATTTGATGAACTTTGGGTGGTTTTTCTTTCTTCCTTGGCCGGCTGTTCTTAAAGCTTAGAGAGAGAGAATTTGGTGTTGTAATGAAGCTTCCTTAAGAAGCTAAAATGAGTGGCTAAGATTGCCTCAAAAGTCAACTCTCTCCCCGCGCGCATTTGCGCGTGTTTCGTGCTCGATTCCGCTCGAGTTTGATTCACTGGTGCACTAAACCTCTAATGCACTTATATTCATAGTAATATTATTCACTCTTAATAGTCTAGAAATAATTTCTAAAATCCTCCAATTAGTCGCGCGCGGCAAAAACGCGAACTTTCAACTTGTGCGCGATAACGCGAAATCTCTAAGAAATTCTTATAACTATAGTATAACTAACTATCACTTGAATATTTAAACTTAAAATTAATCACTTAGAACTAATGTACAAGTCTCCAATTTTTCAAATTTATTTGCATCCTCAAATCGATTATAATATCCAAACGTGCATTCACTATTCACACTTAACGAGCTTCCAAAAATTAAATTTTGAAACCAGTCACTTTAAAAATATAACTAAGCTATAGATCCATTTAATTAGGTCTAAAAAGGTTAGAAAATAATATTCGAAATATTTGGCCAAATAAATAATTAAATAAACTAGAATT
The DNA here is from genome assembly GCA_023065735.1 of Coffea humblotiana. Taxonomy (NCBI): domain Eukaryota; kingdom Viridiplantae; phylum Streptophyta; class Magnoliopsida; order Gentianales; family Rubiaceae; genus Coffea; species Coffea humblotiana. The sequence goes on along the minus strand of CM041213.1, from coordinate 29,699,555 downwards.
AAGAGTTTAAAATAAGAAATTTTGCAAGTCTTCACAGAAAAACTCACCTTATTTTTCATGTTTCACAACCAAAGAAAAGACTAAGAGACTGCAACACGTCACTATTGATCTACCAGAATTTGATGAGAGTAATTCTTGTCTATTATATCTAGAAGCTGTCCTGAAAAGGAGAGTCACTACAAGAAATTCAACACCAATATTCCATTATCTGATCAAATGGACTCAGTTGGGCATCGAGGAGGCTTCCTTGGAAGATCAAACTTTTATCCATGCATAGTTTCCTCAATTCAAGTCTTGAGGACAAGACTTTTTCTCAAAAGGAGCAATAATTGTCAAGATCAAGAAGAATTTGTCTAAGTTTCTAATTCAATAAAAAAAAAAAAGGCTCACGATGTCATTTTATGTTGGAAAAGATTGATTTGATCAAATGGCCATATTTAGTGAAACAGCGTCGTTCCATTTATTCAGATCAAGAAATAGTTACTTGACAGTTATAAAATGCCAAATGTAATTCAAGGATTGGTTAAGATTTTAAAAATGAAATTGCCTTCTTCCTTATCATTTTCTCTCTTTTCTTGGATTCTTACTTTTCTGACTAAATTTTCCTTCTCTTTTCTTAGCTCAATTCTTCATCCTTGTTCTTAATTCATCCTCAAATCTTCATAATTTTCTGTTAATATCATAATATCTTGACAGGTTGAAACCAAACCAAGTGCATCGTCAACTAAGGAGAACGATAATCAATCAAGGAGAATGATAATGTGATTTGGGCAAATTTACTACTATCGCAATGGCCCAACGGGTTAAGTTTTCTAAACACTTTCATTGGGCCAAAAACATAATAGCATAAGAAATGGAGATCATTATATAGGCAAAAAGATTATTTTGACTTGATACATTGGGCTTAGTGCTTCTAGACATCAAGAGATGTTAGCGGCAGTTTTCAAATCAAATTTGAAGTTTTTGGCTTTTTTCTTTTCTTTTTAACACATATAATCATTAAAATATATATAATTATCCATTCTTTTTTATTTATCTTACCTTATTAATCATTCATCATATACTACATTAAAGATAGATATGTAGAAAATGAATTTAGCAATTAGTAATTTTTTTTCCTCTAACCCTATTTCCTTACACAAATATGCAATTATCTAATTATTTATTAATTATTTATCATCACCATGACCTACACATAAGATAGCTGGTTAGCAAGTTATTTTCAAAAGCATAGAAGGAGGAGGGAAAATTTGTGTACAAAAAATAGATATAATACAAAAAAAATTCACAAATTATTATTGTACACAAATAGATGGATTAGAAAGAAAGCATATTTGTTCCAAAAAAAAAATAGAATAGATAGTACTTAAATTTAATGGTACAAATCTTGACATGTTTAGAAACTTTTGATAGCCAAAATAGAATATATGAATTCATTAAGTGGCACTGAATTTTCTAGACAATACTCACTCCAAAAGTTAAGTGATAAACTAATTACTTATCACTTAGTATGATATACATTCAAATGTATCAAATTTAAATTTTAAATTTTAAATTTCAAATTTAAGTTTTATCAACCGCACCCTTAATTGTAATATGAATAGTCTGACGACCCCACCTCCCCCTAGGGCGTACCCCAGGGGTTCGGCGGACTGCCTGCCTAACTCTTGGCAGGACTCATCACTCGCGTCAAGAAAATAGGGTGCAACCTCAAGAATAAAGGAAATAACAGTTCCCAAGTTTGGAACATACAGATACATTCATTTCTATCTCAAACATCCATACAATCCCAAATTTATTAAAAGATTTAAGTTCTCAATACATTCAACTCTAATTGAGCGACTAGTGCAAGTACAATCGCAAAAATTTCAAAAAAACTAGACTATGCTAGCCTGTACCAGTCTCATGCCTCGCTCGTACCCCCTGTAAGGAAAACAAATGGCGTGGAATAAGCTAAAAACCTAGTGAGCTTCCCATACAAGTAATCATGTATAGAAATTAGGGAAACGTTACATTTAACAATTTGCACATTTTGCACAGTAATATCCAGTCATTCAAGAAATAAACACTCAATCATTGAAAGAATACGTGCTCACTTGGAGCTATTCATTCATTCATTCACCAATCATTTTCCTTATCCTTCGACATTAGAAAACATTTGCAAGTGAAAATTCCTCCAGTTTATTGACATTCATTCATTGATTTCATTTCCCGCCACTAGCCAATTCACTGGCCAGTTTTCCACCAACTTTCGTGGTCATATTCGAGTATACCAAAACACTATCCCAGGGTCACCAGCCGCTCGACCGAATCTGTTTCTGACTCGAGTCGACTGGCAACGAAAGGCAAGGATCCAATTCAGCCAAAAGGCTTACATTCATGTACAAGTGGCATTCAATCATTGAAAATTCACTTTGGCTTGGGTCGAATGCGATAAAGTACACACTCGCCATCGAAAATCCATTTAGCAATCCTTGAAAAGCATTTAATATTCAAACAAGCATTCACAAATAGTCACATAATCACTTATTATACAAACACACAAGGAACACTCACCCGTCTAAGCCAAAATAACGTCAAAAGTTTCCTTCCAGATTATGCCGTTGATCACCGACAAACCCTAAAAATAACCAATCCCAAATTGAAGTGAGCAAATGTAATTCAAAGTTTTCAAGATAAAACTAACACTTTTCATCTTAGTTGATACTAAATCTTGGTAAAAAACAACTCATATACTACTATTGAAGTGCATTCAAAGATACATATGTAATTTAAGATCCAACTAACCCTAAAATCAAAGCTTACATCTTACTAATATTCATAAGAGCAAGTAAAAGAAATTTGGGCAGCATGCCCTTATTTAGCTATTTTCCAACCATTTAGGGTTTCATTTCTTTCCTCAACTCAGCCCAAATTCACACATAAGCAATCTTAACACAATAGCCCTTCAACTAGGCTCAATGTCATCCAAATACAAAGCAATTCTAGCAATGAAACGACCAAGGCCAAAGGTGGAAACCAGTATTAAAGAATAACTACATAACAAGTTAGACATCTTTCGGCGTTTTGGTCAAAGCTGAAGTTATGCTTATCGGATTGGTGTACATTTTATGGGCATTTCGAAGCTAAGACAGAGAGGTACATTTCTTATGAAGACATCAACACCCAGTTTTCTGACGACCCCACCTCTCCCTAAGGCGTACCCTAAGATTTAGCGGATCGCCTGCCCAACTCTCGCCAGGACTCACTCACTCGAAACTTAAGAAAATAACGTACAACCATAGAAAATAAGTGTGACGGCCCCACCTTCCCCTAAGGCGAACCCCAGGGTTCGGCGGGTCGCCTGCCCAACTCTCGCCAGGACTCGTTCACTCTCATCAAATAAAACAAAATATAACTTCGAGGATAAGCGAAAACAATTCCCAACCTTGAAATATATATTTACATTCGTACCAATATCAACCAGATATACAATCCCAAATATAACAAAAGTTTTGAGTTCCCAAATAACAACAACTTTAAATTCTCAATACAATCCAACCCCAACCAAGCACTAGAGCGAGAACAAACGCAAAATAATTCAAAAGGACTAGACTATTCTATACAGGTCTCTCGCCCTTGCTCGCAACCCCTGTAAGGAAAACAAATGGCGTGGAATGAGCTAAAATCCCAGCGAGATTCTATATACAAAACTAAACAATTAAACAAGGACATAATGATGTAATAACAAGTAATCCAGAAAACATTTACAATATAAAGCAATGGTAAGACATTCATTAAAAGGATACATGCTCACGATAAGCCATTCGTTCATTCATTCACCTATCATTTCCCTTATTCCTCCAATCATTAAAAACATTGTTTGTAAGTGAAAACTCCTTCATTGTTCTTGTCATTCGTTCATTCATTTCATTTCCCCCTTCTGGCCAGATCACTGGCCAGTCTCCACCAGACCACGTGGTCATACTCGAGTATACCAAACATTAACCCAGGGTCACTAGTCGCCCGATCGAGTCCGCTTCTGGCTCGAGTCGACCGGTAACGAAGGGCAAGGGCCCAATTCAGCCAAAAGGCTTACATTCATGCACAAGTAGCATTTACTCATTCACTCATTGAAAATTTCACGTTCATTTAGGTCGAGTGCAATAAAGTACACACTCGCCTAGCAAAAATCATTTTTAGCAATCATTGAACACATTTAACATCTAATCAAACAATCACACTAGCCACACAGTCAATGGAAACATAACGTACATCAATTACTTATTAAAGTAACAATCCAAATAGTCACAATAATTCACATAGTCATTAGAAACAAATCGTATATAGAACACTCCACCTATATAAGCAAAATAACGTCAAAAGTATCCTTCCGGATAACACCCTCAATCACCGAGGAACCCTAAAAGTAACCATAAGAAAATATTACGGTTCAACCAACCCAAAATTAAGTGAATCAAAGAAAATCTGAAATTAAGTGAATCAAAGATTAAGTGAAAACCAAGATTAAGAGATTAAGTGAATCAAAGATTAAGTATGATTTTGGAAGTGAAAAGAGTACATTTAGACCAAAAGACATGAGTAAAATAGTCGTAAAACTTATGCTCACCCTTACAACTTTGAAATTGCCATATGAGTCGAAGTGATAAGAAAACGAATTTCTATTAGTCGTTACTTTCATTTCCAAGGGTACAAATTTCGGCCGAATTCCAACTTATAAGCCTCTATTAAAGAAGACTCGAATACCTCAGATGATTCAAGTTAGTTTCATCCTCAAACCCTTACTTGTGTGGTGAGTACATCTACCTAACCCTCGGGTGCAAATTTGGGCAGCACGCCTTTTGTATTTACCTATTTTCCAGCCATTTATGGCTTCATTATTTTCCTCAATCAGCCCCCAAAACACACACAAATAATCTCATTACAATAGCCGTTCAATAGGCTAAAAGTCATTCAATTACAAAGTCAACCTAGAAAAGTGACCGGAATTAAGGTTTAAGACAAGGAACAAAATGGCAGGTTTGATATCTTTTAGCGTATTGGTCACAACCGAAGCTACACCAATCGGATTGGGGGTAAACTTTATACCGTTTCGAAGCTAAGACATATCTCTACAATTATTATGAAGACATCTCAACCCAGTTCTCAACCTAACCTAGTCAAATTTACCCAAACAGGCCCAGAGTTTCCAGTTCGAAGCTCACTGTGAAATTCAACTAGCAGTTCTGATTTATTCAATCATATCTCAGCGTACACAACTCCACTTCAGGTGATTCCAAAGCCATTTGAAAGCTAAGATAAAAGGCTACAATTCTTAAGAAGGCATCAAAAGCTAATTCATTCATCTTCCCAGCCAAACGAGCCAATTACAGAGGCTGATTATCATTTCGGACAGAACAGGGCAGCAGGGGTAAATTAGTCATTTCACAAGCTATCCTGCTCCGATTGAGCTGAAAATTTATAGGCATAATCTACACTCAATTCTCTACAACTTTCATGTTTTGAGCTAAGCCCAATTCATCCTCCATCATGGCCGAATAACACTGGTCAGAACAGGGCAGAAAATTCTCTAAGAGACTGAAATCTACACATCATCACTTCTAACCAAGAAATATTGCACAAAACTACTAAAATGACAACCACAAGCCACTAAATTACAATTATTGGAAGCAAAGAGAGATGTTCTTAGCACTTTACCTTAAAACCTCAAAGAAAATGGTAGCTTAGTCTTTCCTCCTTCAAAACAACTCCACCAAAACCTTTAATCCTCCTTAGTGATCACTTGTATGGTATAGTTTTCAATTTGGTTGGCTAAAACTCAAGATTTGAGCAAGATTGGGAGCTAGAAATTGAAGAAGTTTCTCTTGTTTTTCTCCTCAAAAGGGCCAGCCAAGAAGGTAAGAAAATGATGAAATTTTGGGTCAAAATTTGGTTTTAGTAAAGGTAGAAAGACTTGGTCAAGTCCACCCTCCAACCGGTTCGCGACACTTGACTCCTTAAAGGTTTTAAGCTTATCTTCTCACCCCAATGATTCATCTATCTAACTAACCTCTAATCATCTTCTAGCACCATGTAAAATAATATCACTTAATATTTCATCACCTAATCGACAAAATTTTATTGCACTAGCGGGTTCCACATCCAATAATGCACTCCAAACGAATATACACTAACTTATACTAGAAAAATGATTTAAAAATTGTACTTGCTTGTAAAATGTATAGAACATTAATATTTTCAAGAATAGTATAAAAATGTAGGCAAACAAATAAAATAATACTTGAAAAATGTGAAAATTTTCGGATTCTCACAATAAGTACCACAACAAGTTCAAACTTAATATATACATTGATACTCAACTCAGATACAAAGCTCTACACACCCGAAATACTTTAACGTGTTAACAATTCAAGTACAAACAACTCTAGTCAGGTGCTAGCGCAAGTACAACTTCAAAATTCAAAACAACTACACTATGCTAGTCTTTACAAATCTTGCGCCACGCTCGTACCCCCTGTAAGGAAAACAAAACTAGTGGAGTGAGCTAAAACTCAGTGATGCTCCAAATAGCAAATTAATCATTAATTGACAATAAATATAACATAGTAGTGAAGTAGCGAGCATAACAAGTCAAGAAAATGAGCAATACACTTGTACAGCCAACATTTCATAATCCGTATTTCACGTAAAAGGATACAGTTGCCTTGGTAAAGCCAGTTCCACCGTAACTTGGTCAAATAGTAGTTGACACTTCGTCAACTTTCCAATCAGGTAAACTAGTCCAGTAGTACTCCACTTAACTCCAATCTCCATCCACCAACCAAACCCCTTACCAGGACCGAACTCCAAGATACACACTGGTGGTAATACTCGAGTATACCGATTAGTCGAGTAGATAACACTCCACTCGACATCACTAACTACCCAGGGTTCGTTATCTAATCGACCAGGCCCTTGCCGGCTCGACTCGATTAACTAGCTACAGGGTTTCTGAAATTCCAGATAAGATACATTTCATATGTATGTATATCAATTCAACTAAAATCAATGACCAAGAACAAATCACATTAGGACAAGTGCGATAAAGTACACGCTTGCCCGAGCAATCCACTCATATATCATGTACACACATTGTTCAAGTATTAACACAAGTGTCAAGTGCAATCAGGTATTTGGAAGCACTCAGCAAAAATGTAGTGCTTTTAGTGATCACGTCCAGGTAGTACTCCTGGCTTGGAGTCCAAATCTGCGATAAATATCGTTTAGGAGTTTTGAAAATCGACTAAAATTCGAAACTTAGGACGTTGCGTTTAACAAGAATCAAGAAACTGAAATTCTTTTGGAGAATATGCATAAAACTCTTGCTCGCCATGCAAACTGTGAAAACTTGGTAGCAATTATATTTTGAAATACCATTTGAGTCGAAGAAAACGAAGAAAACGTATTTCTGTTGGTTGTAAAGTTCATTTTTTTCCAAGGGTACAAGTTTCGGCCGAATTTCAACTTATATACCTCCATAAAAGGGGACTCGAATAACCTAGACAATTCGAGTTAGATTGTCCTCAAATCCTTACTTCAAGTCGCGAGTATCTCTACCTAACCCTCAAGCGAAATTTGGGCAGCACGCCCTTTGGTTTTACCTATTTTCCAACCCTTTAGGGGCTTCATTGTCTCTCAATTCAGCCCCACCAATACATGTGACGCCCCCACTTCTCCCTAAGGCGAACCAAAGGGTATCCGTGGGACGCCTGCCCAACTCTCGCCAGGACTCACTACAATCCACAATTCGAAAGTTCAAAATACGTCAAATAACTTCAATATATAATTAACGTACTCCAAAATATTTCATACTTACAATCAGTTAACTTTCAAGCTTAATACAAACCAAAAGAGTATTACTACAACCATCCGTTACAATACAACACAAAATCTTCAAATGAAAACAATCTAGTACTATTCACGAGCACTCTTGGTCTCGAACCCTGTTAAGTAAAACAAAAACGTGGAATGAGCTACACAACCCAGTGAGGTTCCAAGACACTCTAACAGTTTTAATAAATCAGGTAATTTGAGCATACCACATATATGGTTCCAGGTTGCATATTGGGCACATTAGCATGAGACGGTATTCATTGTACGATTAATTTGAGCATAACATAGGTATAGTTCGAGATTGCACATTGGCACATTAGCATGGAACAATTATCATTATGCAAAATAAACACATATTGAAGGATACGGTATTCCAGTGGAACCATTTCGGTCAACTTCACCTTATGACTCCAGTGATCCCCCTCGGTTGTCTAGCCATCACCTTATCCCTCCAGTGGTAATACTCGAGTATACCGAAACGGTGTCCCAGGGGTTCCAACCTACCCGACCGAGCCCAGTCCTGGCTCGAGTAGGTTAGTAACCAAGGGCAAGGCCCAGTTCAATTTAGAGGTTACAACATACACAAGTAATCAAGCAAATTATTAAACGGTAATAATTTGTCATTTTAGTAGGACGAGTGAGATAAAGTACACACTCACCTTAAAAATGATGGCAATTTCATAAGAGCAACTATAGGCAACATTTAACATTTAAACACATAAACAATATGCGGTAATTTTGTATGAACACATAATTTACGGTAATCAGGTAATCAAATAGTCAAGTAATCAAATAATCAAATAGCCAAATAAATCGGTAAACGGTAAGTAATTACGGTTAACGGTTAACGGTAAGTAGTCACGGTTAATTAATAGACATTATTCATCTTAGTAGGCCGCCTATTGGCCCTCTATTTTTACCACTTAAGAGTCTAGGAGATTCACTCCAATCGACTTATGCAGCCATAGCATAGTCAATCATTGAAACGCTTCATGTAAATATGCATTTCAAGTATTTCATATCGAGTAATTCAAGTACATTTTACTTAAATGAGAGGCAAGTGGTGGTAATACTTAACACATAATGACCATGGAGGAAACATATCATAGACTACTCAAATCACGTACTCCTAGATGGAACACTCATCTAGTCAATACAAGAGAGTAAGTGCTCAAACAAGTGTTTAGGCGTCCACTTGGAGTTCCTCTTGAAGGTCCCCTTGAGCGCCTGAGCAAATAACCATCAACTATTACACAATATCACTTAGAACCCTACTTATCGAAGAAGGGTGTACTAGTATACAATCTAAGGAGAATTCATGAATTGAACCTTAATTACTCGTAAATCGAGACTCAAAAGCGGGGTTTCAAAAGTACAAGAGAAATCTGATTTGCATCTTTAAAGTCAAGTGCGAAACGGTCGAGTGATATGGAAGGAAAATGGAGAGTTCGAAACCTTCGATTTCCTTTAAGTTCGAAATTCAGATTTGTCGAGCGATCTTTGAAAAATCGTATCTCGCTCTCTGTAAGTCCAAGATTGGAAAAATTGGTACCGTTCAAAACTTATTCCAAAGTAATAAAAGTTTCTAGAAGACACTTTTCCATGATTCCAAATGAAAATATCCAAAACTCAGCTCAAAGTTGCTGCCTTAAACTTACTAAGACAGTTTTGGGTTGGTTTTCGGCTAACTTTGAAAATTTGGTAAAAATCACAGAATTCGATCTAGCCTCTGAAATTTGGTACACGAATAGAGTTTCAAACAAGGTTTAAAACACCACAAACGGAATAAGAATTGGAGTTTTGAGCGCCAAAGATATAGCAGCTCAAAATTGGTACAAAAATAACGTTCACTGGGCAAAATTTCCAGATTTGCAGCTTAAACTTTGGGACTTTAGTTGGGTATTGAAATAGACTCGGAATGGCACCAAATTAGGCATTATTATCCTACCATATAAGTTCTATTCCTCTGTCAAATTTCATATAAAAATTAATTCGGGAAGCTAGTTAACAAAACCACTAAAGTTTCCAAAATTTCCAAGGCAATCTGCCTTGCACTTTGTTTTTCCCTCTCTTAAACATTTGACGAATGAAATTTCTCAAACATGGTTCATTTTTTTGAAGAAAAAGTCTAATAAACATCCAAATGCATTTGGTAGGTGATTAACACCAAGAATTTCAAAACAACAAGTCCCAATAAAGATTAAGGCATTTACTAGCCTAAAAGAGGGTTTTCAATCCCTGAGTCAGTTTTGAACTTCGGCCCACAACTCACTCAATCCAACTTGGAATTGAGCATGGTTGGTGGGGTTAAAAACTAGATTCATAAAGCTAAAATTTCTTAGAAGAAATCATTTTCAAAATCTATCCACAACTAGCTCATATTTGAGCATCAATTCGCTGCTCAAAACAGGGCTTTCAGTACAGACAAGAAACAGAACAGTCAACTTTACAAGGTTGGTACGGATCACTCAGGTGGAATCAGAACGTACATTTTATACCGTTGGAAATTTAGGAATGTCTAGTTTCCAGTGCCATAAACGGCACTCGATTTCGACATCGGAGCAAAAAGTTATAACCGAAACAAAAACACTGCCAGAGCAGTTACGGGAAAATTTTCCAATTTTTGCTGATTTCCGAAAAGTCAACATTTGGCCAACCAAATTCATGAAATTTTTTGATAAAACTTTCTACACATCTCACACAACATATATACATCATAACTAAGTCATTAGAACCACAAAAATTTGCCCTAAAGGCCACGGACATCACAGGGGCAGAAACGGAAAAAATTCTCCCCTTCACCTCCTTTGAGCTATCCTTCATAAACTCACTTATTTCTACTAATTTAAGCACTAAACCAACATTAATAACATCAAAACTCATCAAATCAGTCCATCAATCCATGGTGGGAGTTCATAGAGCCCACACAACAAGGGTCTCTAACATATATAATCGAAGATTCAAGTGGTTGATCGTTGGTTACCTCTTTGGATTGCCTAAAACAGAAATTTTTGGACCTTTGAACTCCAAGAAAAACCCATGAGAATGAAGCCCTCTCCTAGCTCAAGTGAATCTTCAAGTTATTTGCAAGATGGGTTGAAAGTTTGGAGTGATTTTGGTGCAAGATTGAGGGAGACGAGATGAAGAAATTTTTCCTTCTTCTTCCTTGGTGTTTCACAGCTGTTTAGAGGGAGAAATGAGAGAGTGTTGGCTGATGGTTGAGCTTCCTTGAGAAGCTTATGAATTTGTGGCCAAAATTCCTCCAAAAAGTCAACTAAGAATAGCGCATGTACACGCGCGTTTCCGTGCTCGATTTCTCTCGAGTTTGTTTCACTTGTGCATTATACCTCTAATGCACTTCCATTTATACTAATATTATTCACTCTTAATAGTTTAGAAATAATTTCTAAAATCCTCGAATTAGTCGCGGCGCCGCGAAAACGCGAACTTTCAACTTGTGCGCGATAAAGCGAAATCTCTAAGAAATTCTTATAATGATAGTATAACTAACTATCACTTGAGTATTTAATCATAAAAATACTTATTTTAGGACTAATGTACAAGTCTCCAATTTTCCAAACTTATTGTATTCTAGAATTGGTTATTATTTCCAAACGCGCATTCACTATTCACACTTAACGATCTTTCAAAAATTAAATTTTGAAACAAGTCACTTTTAAAAATATAACTAAACTATAGACCCATGTAATTAGGTCTAAAAGGGTTAAAAATAATATTCGGGGCATTTGGCCAAATAAATAATTAAATAAGAAAGAATTAGGAGTTTAAAATAAGAAAATTTTGCGAGTCCTCACAATACACACAAGTAATGTGACTAACATAGCCCTTCCATTAGGTTTCAAAATCATCCAATTATAACACAAGTGTAAAAATACAATCGGAAATTAGTTTTGAAGACAAAAACTAAATGGCAGATTTGACACCTTATCGTATTTTGGTCACAACTAGAGTTAAGTTTATCGGATTGGGGTGAACCTTATACCATTTCGAAGCTAAGACAAAGGATTACAACTTTCATGAAGACAACTTAACCCAGTTCATAGTTGATCTAGGTCGAATTTGCAAATTCCAGAACTAGAAGTTCATGGTCAGTCTAGTTGTCAGTACTGAATTCAACCGGCAATAACTCAAGCTACACAATTCCGTTTGAGGCGTTTCTAGATGCGTTTGGAAAGATAAAGCATAGGGGATAAAAGTTTTGTGTTTTAGTCAAAGGCTGATTTCATACGGATCAAGGAGAAAAACCAAGCCAAACTTGTGAAATTTTAAAACTGTCCACGAAATGAGGCTTTGGCAGTCAGGGGTATTTTGGTCTTTTCACATGATACCGTGCTCCGATCGAGCTGAAATTTTACATAAAATTATATAACATCATTTCATACAATTTTTATGTTTTAACCTAAGCCTAATTCGGCCTCTAGCCTATACGAATGATGCTGGTCAGAACAGGGCTATTTCAATCCCTAAAACTGGAATTTGATGAAACCAAAGTAGAAAATGCTCATTCATGTCTTACACCACTATCCCAACTCCCTATCCAAGATTATAAGACATCATATGCTATCTAAACAATAAGATATACAACTGAATAATACAAACCCTAACTCAAACAAACCACCATAAGCATCAAAACCATTGGAATAACTATCATTAGCCAAAAATTTAAGTTGCTATACAAACTAAACAAGCTTGAGGGAAAGTAAATGGAAAACCAGCCTTAGTACCTGCTCAAGATGCTTTCAAGAGAACCCTAAAAACTTTCCTTCCAAACTTTTAGTACACCAAGCTCCCCAGTGCTCAAACTAGGAGATTAATCGGTTTAGATTCTTGATTTCCACTCAAACTAAGCTAAGCCCCAAGATATAAAGGAAGTTTTCTTCTCTTGTTTTTTGTCTCTCAAGATTCGGCCACCATAGCTGAAAAATGAAGAAGAATGAAGTCCAAGAAAGGTTAAGAAGGTTGGTCTTGGTTTGGGTCAAAAATGGTTGGATGCCCTCCACTTGTCACTTCAAGATTTCATCTTAAATTTTTTTCGTTTCCTTTCTTTTTCTAGTCAAAAAATTCGGCTGGCTCACTAGGATAATTTGGCTGATATTTTGGCACCAATGACAATGAGATTAAGTTAATGAAATGGTGGTCAAGTGGTGTGTTCAATCGGTAGTGAACAGTACACGTCGATTCACACCGGATTTTCCTTAACTCGCGCGTACTAGGGTTTTCAACTTATATTTCACTAACTTATTATTATTATTTCTAATCACACATTTAATATCATCTAAAACTCACTCTTAATCACTAAATTTAGTACACACTCCCATACCGATTACTCACACTACGAAAAGACGTTAAAACCCTAGTTTATCTTAATGGTGAAAGAAAAAGGGAAACCCTTGGTTCTATGATTATTTGTAACTATTGGGGAAGTGAATGAGTAGTACAGTTATTATAAAGTAGTAATTTCTAAATTAATGGGAATTTTAAGGAAAAATATAAGGGATTTTACGAGTCCTCACACTCTCTCCCTCTTAAGAGAATTTCGACCTCGAATTCATACCTTTTGTGGTAAACAGGTCTGGATACTTTTCTTGCATGTCTTTCTCTAGCTCCAAAGTTGCTTCCTCCACGTCATGGTGTTTCCATAGAATCTTCACTAGTGGAATCTGCTTGTTCCTCAAGTCCTTCACCTTTCTATCCAGTACTCGAATGGGTCGTTCCTCATAACTCAAAGACTCGTCCAGTTCAATATCTTCTGGTGGCAAAATGTGCGTCGGATCCAGATGATATTTCTTAAGCAAAGAAACATGAAAAACATCATGAATCCGAGACAAACTAAACTGGTAACTCAAGTCGATAAGCCACATTTCCTATTCGCTGGAGTATACTGAAAGGTCCTATGTACCTCGGTTGCAACTTTTTTCCTTTTCCTGCTTTAATTTTTCCTTTCAGTGGAGTAAACCCTAAGAAACACTTTGTGATGATATTTCTTAAGCAAAGAAACATGAAAAACATCATGAATCCGAAACAAACTAACTGGTAACTCAAGTCGATAAGCCACATTTCCTATTCGCTGAAGTATACTGAAAGGTCCTATGTACCTCGGTTGCAACTTTTTTCCTTTCCTGCTTTAATTTTTCCTTTCAGTGGAGTAACCCTAAGAAACACTTTGTCTCCTATTTCAAACTTCAAATCCTTCCTCCGATGATCGACATAGCTCTTTTGTTGATTTTGGGCCGTTTGAAGCCTCTGATAAATTACCTTTACCTTTTCGTAGGTTTTCTCAACCCATGGTATTGTAGCTGGATCTATGATTTTTCTCTCTCTTATCTCATCCCAATGGATTGGCGATCGACACCTTCGTCTAGACAATACTTCATAGGGGGCCATTTGAATGAGACGAGTGGTAACTATTGTTATACGCAAACTCAACCAGGGTTAGATATTGGTTCCAACTCCCTCCAAAATCTACGATACAGGCTCTCAGCATATCCTCAAGGGTTTGAATGGTCCTCTCAGATTGTCATCAGTTTGAGGGTGATACGCTGTACTATAACTGTGATGGCCCCACCTCCCCTAGGGCGTACCCCAGGGTTTAGCGGACCGCCTGCCCAACTCTCGCCAGGACTCGCTCACTTGTTTCGGATAAAAATAATTCACCAACCTCGAACGGGAATGGAACAATCGCTTTCAACGTTGGAACATACAATACATTCATTTCTGTCTCAATTTCCATACAATCCCAAATACATTAAAGATTGGAGTTCCAAATGCATTAAACCCTAGTCGAGCGACTAGTGTGAGTACTATTACAAAATTTCCAAAAACTAGACTAAACTAGCCTGTACCAGTCTCACGCCTCGCTCGTACCCCCTGTAAGGAAAACAATGGTGTGGAATGAGCTAAAAGCCCAGTGAGATTCCAAATAGGCAAGTTGACCATTATTTTAAAAGTACAAAATATTACTGTAGCAAAATAGCGAGCATAACACGTTCATAAAGTGAGCAATAACACTTTCAAGTAGCAAATCTCAAAATGAGCGAATGTAAAATTCTTTTCTAAAAGAAACAATAATACTACGAATAACAATCAGAGTATAAGGATACAGATGGCTCTCAAGAGCCAATTTCCCGTTGCTTCACCGGAGCTTGATCGAGTATTAGTTGACACTCCGCCAACTTCGAGGAATATAACCAGTCCAGTAGTACTTCACTTCACACCAATCCGTCCACGCATTCAACCCCCTTACCCGGGCCCGAACACCACTAAACACTGGTGGTAATACTCGAGTAATTCGATTAGTCGAGGAGATAACACTCCACTCGACAACACTAGATACCCATGGTTCGTTATCTAATCGACCAGCCCCTTGCCGGCTCGACTCGATTAACTAGCCAGTGGGGGTTTGGGTTCCCCAAGAAATCGATGAGATAATATCTCCAATCGATTGAATCAAGATAAAAGTACGGAGACGGGAATGAGAGGTACCTCCCACTCGGATCGAGTGTGGTACATACTGCCGCTCCGCACTTACAAGTCAAGAACAAGTATATCAAGTCAATTGCACCAATAAACACATACATATCACATTAGGGCAAGTGTGATAAAGTACACCCTTGCCCGATCATCCACTCATATAACATGTAAGCATCTCATTCAAGTATCAAATACATGTGTCAAGTGCAATTAAATATTTGGAAGCACTCACCAAAGATTTAGTGCTTTTCAAAAATCACGCTCAGGTGTAACTCCTTGGTTGGAGTCCAAATCTGCGATACAATATCATTTAAAAGCTTGAAATCAACCAGGGTTCGAAACTTAAGAGTTTCGCTTCAAAAAAGATCAAGTAAACGAAACTCATTTAGATAGGGTTCATGTTACGTATCAAACTCTCGAAAATTCATGCTCGCTCTCTTGGGTTTTGGCAATGAAACGATTAAAACTTTGGAATTCCCATTTGAGTCGAAAAACGAGAAAAACGTATTTCTATTGGTCGCTAATTTCATTTTTTCAAGGGTACGAGTCTCGGCAAAATTCCAACTTATATACCTCTACAAAAGAAGACTCGAATACTTTAGACAGATCAAGTTCAATTCATCGTCAAATCTTTACTCAAGTTGCAAGTACACATTTCTAACCCTCGAGTGAAACTTTGGGCGGCATGCCCTTTGTATTTAGCTATTTTCCAGCCATTTATGGCTTCATTATTTTCCTCAATTCAACCCCACAATACATACAAGTAAGGTTACCACAATAGCCCTTCCATTAGGCTCCAAAATCATCCAAATACAACACAAGTGCAGTAGTACAAGCAAATATCAATTTTGAAGATAAAAGCTAAATGGCAGATTTGACATCTCGTAGCATTTCAGTCATAACTGGAGCTATGGTTATCGAATTGGGGTGAACCTTATACCATTTCGAAGCTAAGACAGAGGTGCACAACTTTCATGAAGACAACTTAACCTAATTTATAGGTGTATCTAAGTCGAATTTGCCAATCACAGATCCAAGAAGTTCATGCTCAGTCTGGTTGTTAGCACTGACTTTAACCGGCAATAACTCCGGCTACACAATTCCGTTTGGGGTGTTTTTAGAGGCGTTGGAAAGCTAAAAACATAGGGATACAAGTTTTGTGTTTTGGCCAAAAGCTAATTGGATACGAGTCAGGGTGAAAAACGCAGCCCAAACTGGTGAATTCACAAAACTGTTTACGATTGGCAGCTTGTGGCAATAAGGGTAGTTCGGTCATTTCACATTCTACCGTGCTCCGATTGAGCTGAAATTTTACAGACAGCTTAATAACATCATTTCCTACAACTTTCATGTTTTGAACTAAATCCAATTAGGCCTCCATCATGGCCGAATAGAACAGGGCATCATGGAAGTTCAAATCTGGAATTTTATGAATTCATAGTGCAAACTTCACTTTTCTAACTTGAATCATTACTTCAACCTCCAAAACAAGATTATAAACACCATATACCATCTAAATAACAGGATTTATGATTGAAAAACTCCAAAACCCTAACTCAAATAAAGACCCTAACTCAAACAAGAACCACCATAAGCCTCAAAACCATGGAATTAACTATCATTAGTCATAAATATAGGTTGTTCTACAAAATTAGGCAAGGGTAGGGCAACAATAAAAGAAGAGGGCTATCATACCTCTTTAAGATGCTTACAAGTGCAATGCTTCACCTTCCTTTCAAAACTTTGGCACACCAAACTTTCTAAGCTCTCAACTAGAAGATTAATCGGTTTGGAATCTTGTTTTTCACTCAATTTAACTAGAAATCAAGGTGGTATGAATTAGTGTTTTCTCCCCTTTTTTCCTTCTTGAATTCGGCCATAATGAGAAAAAATGAAAAGAAAATGGAGTCCTAGAAGATTTAAGAAGGTTAGACTTAGTTTTGGGCCAAAGTTAGGTGGATGCCATCCACTTGGCACCTTAAGATTTCATCTAGTTTTTTTTTTGTCTTTTCCTTTCTTTTCCTAGTCAATATTTTGGCCAATAAGAGCTATTTAAGGGCTGATATTTTGCACTAATATCATGAATATGTTCTAGTAAGAAAGTGGTTGTCAAAGTGTGCTCAATCGGTAGTGAACGGTGTCCCGTCGGTTCAAGCCGATTTTCTCCTAAAATGCCTATACTAGGGTTTTAATCCCTAATTCACCAACTTATTACTATCACTTCTAATCACACATGTAATATCATCTAAAATATACTCTTAATCACTAAATTGTAAGTACACGCTGCGTACCGATTACTTATACTACGAAAGACGTAAAAACCCTAGTTTGTCGTAGCGATGAAAGTAAAACGGAAACCCTTGATTCTATAATTATTTGTAGCTATTTAGGAGGTGAATGTGTAGTAAAGCTATTATAAAGTAATAATTTTCAAATTAAAGAAATTTAAAGAAAAATATAAGGGATTTTACACGTTCTCACAATAACTCAACTTAATTCCTAGAGTCTCCTGCAGTTTCTGCCAGAATCGAGATACAAATTTGAGATCTCTATCGGATACAATACTCACTGGTACCGCCATGCAGTCTCACCACTTCATCCATATAGAGTTTGGCAAATTTCTCCAAAGAATATTTCATAGTAACTGGCAGGAAATGTACGGTCTTAGTTAATCGGTCCACTATCACCCAAACTGCATCATGCCCTTTTTGAGTTCGTGGTAGCCCTGATACGAAATCCATCGTTATATGCTCCTACTTCCATTCAGGGATCTCTAAAGGTTAAAACAGACCCGACGGTTTTTTTATACTCAATTTTCACTTGTTGACATGTAAGGCACTTTTGTACAAATTGGGTAATCTCCGCCTTCATATTATCCTACCAATATAAACTCTTGAGATCCTGGTACATTTTACCACTATCTGGATGCACCGTATACCTAGAATGGTGAGATTCCTCCAAAATCTCCCTCTTTAATTCTTCATCTCTAAGTACAACGATGCGATTTCGGAATCTTAAAATTCTAATCAGGACCTAGGTTAAAGTTAGGCAATTCTCCTTTCTTCACTCTTTCCACTCACTTCTGTACCGTCGGTTCTTTCATTTGGCCCTCTTTAATCCGATCTAATAGTGTCGACTTCAACTCAATATTTCAAAAACAACTTCTGTGGCTCCCAAACGAGGGTTCCATTCACATACATCCTCTAATAAGCTCCACTCTCCCACCATTGAACTTGCTAGTTGAGCCTTTCGATTTAGAGCATCTGCTACAACGTTGACCTTTCCTGGATGGTAATTAATCGTATAATCATAGTTTTTCTAAGAACTCCACCCACCGACGTTGTCTTAGATTCAGCTCCTTCTGGAAACATAGGTACTTAAGGCTCTTATGATCCGTGTATACCTCAAATGTCACTCCGTATAAATAATGCAACCATTTCTTCCAAAGCAAATACAACAGCTGCAAGTTCTAAGTCATGAGTTGGATAGTTTTGCTCATGAGACTTTAACTTCCGAGATGCGTAGGCAATCACATTCCTATTTTGCATCAAAACACACCCTAACCCCTCTCTCGAAGCATCGGTATATACTGTATAGCTATCCTTTCCATTGGACAAAGTTAACACTGGAGCCATGGTCAATTGTTTCTTAAGTCCTTGGAAACCATTCTCACACTTAGCATCTCAAATATACTTTCCTTATTTCTTTGTTAAGTTCATTAGGGGTCCCGCAATTCTCGAGAAATTCTTTATAAATAGCGGTAATACCCTACTAGACCCAAAAAGCTTCGTACTTCAGTAGGATTCTCTAGCTGTTTCCATTTAGCTACCGCTTCCACTTTTGGCTGGATCCACCGTAAGTCCATCCTTTGAAATTATATGGCCTAAGAACAACACTTTCTCTAACAAAAATTCACACTTATTAAATTTAGCAAACAACTGGTGCTCTCTTAGGGTTTGTAATACTATTCTTAAGTGTTATTCATGCTCCTCCCTTGTTTTTGAATATACTAGAATATCATCCAATAAACACCACCACGAACTTGTCCAAATAGGGTTTTAAACACTCGATGCATTAGATCCATGAATGCCCGTGGGGCATTGGTTTAAACCAAAAGGCATTACCGGCCGCAAATCAAAATGCCCCATATCGAGTGTTAAAGCTATTTTTGGCACATCCTCCTTTCTAATTCTCATTGATAATACCCTTGTCGAAGATCCAACTTAGAGAACAATCACAGCCCCTTGTAATTGATCAAACAACTCATCGATATGGGGCAAAGGATATTTATTCTTAATAGTTACTGCATTCAATTCTCGATAATAATGCATAACCTTAAACTCCCGTCCTTCTTTTTGACAAAAACACTGGAGCGCCCACGGTGATTCGCTCTCATGTATGAATCCCCGTTCTAATAGGTCTTGCAATTGAAATTTTAACTCCTTAAGTTTCAGCGGGTGCCATTCGATAAGGGATTTTTGAAAGGGAGTAGTTCCGGGTGCTAACTCAATCTAAACTCAATTTCTCTTTCGAGTGGCAATGATGCCAACTCATCTGGGAACACATCTGGATACTCATTGATTACCGGCATATCTTCTAACTTAATATTTTCCCCTGGGGTGTTAACCAGAAAAAGTTAGGTAACCCCGTACCCCATGACTAAGTAATTTCCTAACCCTTATTCCCGAAATGAGAGCAGATGAGGCTAACATATCCCTCACGTCTAATTTGAGAATTGCCTCACCTGGTACGGCAAAACTCGACCACCTTCATCCTACAATCTACTCGAGTATGATAATGAACTGGCCAATCCATATCTAAAATAACATCGTACCCCTTAATGACTAGACTTATAAAGTCAACTACTAACTTTCCCTCACCAACCCAAAATCGCAGTTTCTATACACCTCATTCGCAAGTAAAGTTTGATTACCCGTAGGTATTCTTACTTCTAAGTCATATGGTAGCCTTTCAACTTTCACATCAATTCCAAGCATAAAGGTGGGGCTAACAAAAAAATAGGTGGTACCAGGGTTTATCAAAATTTTGGCTAAACGATGAAAAACAGGAATCGTACCTTCCACTACCTCCGTCGGCTCAGGTACCGATTGTTGGTCCAATGAGTACACTCTGGCTGGCACCCTCGACCTGGTCCCTCCTACATTGGTCGGTTTCGGATTTGATTTGCCAGCCGACTGAGTATCGCTGATTAGTGGGCAATTTGCAATCTGGTACTCTGTACTCCCACACCTTAAACATTTCTGAACTTTTCTCCAACAGTTATCCTCGGTATGGTTCGATTTCCCATAATATCCACACGATACTCGGGGAGCGAATGTCTGGCCTCCCTGTGGAACACCTCTCCCCTGTCCTCTTCCACTTTGGCCTCCTCTCGATGTACCAGTAAACCTTCCATCTCCAACTCCACGACCGGTTTTAGAGGGTGGCATGTTTCGATCACTCTGTGCCTGTCCTTGATGTCCACCAGGTGCTCCTCTCCGTTTTGCATGAAAATTTCTCACTTGTGCCCTGGCAATCTCTATTCTCTGGGCCTTCTCCAAAACCTCTGTAAAAGTGTTAATCTGAGTCGCCGCTAAGGCCTCCTAAATCTCTAAATTAAACCCCTACACAAATCTCCTTACCCACCTTTGCTCCGTAGCTATCAATTCGGAAGTAAATTTGGATAACTTTGTAAACTGAGTCTCATACTCAGATACACTTAAAGTCCCCTGACGGAGCTTAATAAAATCGTCCTCTCTCTTCTCCTGAACGATAGGTGGGAGGTATTTTTCGTTAAATTCCCGCTCGAAATTCAACCAAGTTCATGCGGTTCCCTCTCTCTCCCACTTAACTCTAACTACATTCCACCAAGTTCTGGCTGGACCCTCAAATTGAAACACAGTAAATTGCACCTGTCTATTCTCCTCATAATTTAAAGCGGCGAATATATTAATCATGGTTTCTAACCATCTCTCCGCTATTTCAGGGTCCGGTCCTCCCAAGAATTTAGGAGGAGAGAACTTTTGGAATCTCTCTAGAGCTCTATCTTGCCCCATTTCAGGATCCCTAGGTTGATTCACAGGGGTTTGACCCTGTTGCTCTACTAAACGAGCAAGAATATTGGTCATCTGTTGAATTGCAGTTGCCACCTGATCCCCCTTCTGCTCGGAGTTTAGGTTGCGGTCCAACTGTTTCCTCTCTTTCCTCTCTCGGTTCTCGCACCAATTCCTGTGCCTGTCTACCCCCACGGCCACGATTAGAGCCACGCCCTCGAGTAGCTCCCTGATCCTGGCTTCTTCTACCTTCCATGATTCTCGACTAACCAAGTATATAAATATAAACAAAATAAGGTATAGCTCAAATAAACGTGTCCAAATCATAAAACAAAGGCAAGAAAACACATTCAAAAGAAACATTTCTCTTATATACATAGCAAAACAAGTTACATTACAAGTTAGAAAGTACTATACATGCCAATCTAGTCAAGTCAAAAGCTTATACCAACCAAGGGATATAGAATAAAACAAACCCTATTTACTTCCACCTTAACACGTCAAATTCAAAAAACAAAAGGGGACGTGTTATCCCATTATATCCCTAATTACCTCACAAAAATCCCTCAAACCCTAAACTAGAGGTCTAGCTAGATGCCGACCCAACCGACTCGGCAGGTGCAACCGGCTCCTCCTCCGGATCCTCTTCAGGATCCTCCTCGGGGTCCTTCTCCGGTTCCTCCTCAGGAGCACCAGGGACCGCCTGCCTTGACCCTCCTCGGCCAAATCCTGAACCACATCATCTACTAGATTCCCCGCACTCGATCAAAATACGGTCGGTCCGATCTCTCACATCTCCAACTACCCGAACAAGGCGACTAGTAGTCGCCTGAGCCTGCTTCCTGAAGGCATTAGTCCGCTCCTGCTCCTCAAGAACCGAAGTCTCAAGCTCTTGGATCTTGGCACTGTGTACTCGGAGAGTTGTCTGGAGACACTCTATCTCCATCTAGCACCTACGATTGGCGCTACCCAATCGTCTCCGCTCATCGTCCACGGCCAGTACTACCCTATCGGGGTAGGAGTAGATCTTCCAGCAATCGCAGCGCCGAATCTTGTGCGGCGGAACCACCGACAGATGGGCCCACCGGGACTTTTCTGGTAGGTCAGTACACGACATACAGGCCCCTCAAGGTGTACCTCGTCGGCAGGTACGGGCTGAGATGGCCGGCACCTCCAGCAACATCCTTACCCTCCATAACCTACATTACAAGTAATATTGCAAAAGTAAGCAAATTAGACATATAAATCGAGGCTAACGGCTAACGGTCTATTCACAAGTGTAAAACCCTAACCTATCATAACCCAAGGACTAGCAAGTACAAATCACTCAATCTACCCAAATCACTTTAAACCTAGACTCTGATACCACCTGTGACGACCCCACCTCCCCCTAAGGTGTACCCTAGGGTTTAATGAGTCATCTACCCAACTCTCGTCAGGACTCACTCACACGAAACTTAAGAAAATAACGTACAACCATAGAAAATAAGTACCACAACAAGGTCAAACTTAATATATAACATTGATACTCAACTCAGATACAAAGCTCTACACACCTGAAATACTTTAACGTGTTTACAATTCAAGTACAAACAACTCTAGTCAGGTGCTAGCGCGAGTACAACTTCAAAATTCAAAACAACTACACTACACTAGTCTTTACAAATCTCGCGCCACGCTCGTACCCCCTGTAAGGAAAACAAAACTAGTGGAGTGAGTTAAAGTTCAGTGATGGTCCAAAATAGCATATTAACCATTAATTGACAGTAAATATAACATAGTAGTGAAATAGCGAGCATAACAAGTCAAGAAAATGAGCAATACACTTTTACAGCCAACATTTCATAATCCGTATTTCACATAAAAGGATATAGTTGTCTTGATAAACCAGTTCCACCGTAGCTTGGTCAAATAGTAGTTGACACTCCGTCAACTTTCCAATCAGGTAACTAGTCCAGTAGTACTTCACTTAACTCCAATCTCCATCCACCAACCAAACCCCTTACCAGCCCCGAACTCCAAGATAAACATTGGTGGTAATACTCGAGTATATCGATTAGTCGATGAGATAACACTCCACTCGACATCACTAACTACCCAGGGTTCGTTATCTAATCGACCAAACCCTTGCTGGCTCGACTCGATTAACTAGCCACAGGGTTTCTGGAATTTCAGACAAGATACAATTCATATGCATGTATATCAATTCAACTAAAATCAATGACCAAGAACAAATCACATTAGGGCAAGTGCGATAAAGTACACGCTTGTCCGAGCAATCCACTCATATATCATGTACACACATTGTTTCAAGTATTAAACACAAGTGTCAAGTGCAATCAGGTATTTGGAAGCACTCAGCAAAAATGTAGTACTTTTAGTGATCATGTCCAGGTAATACTCCTGGCTTGGAGTCCAAATCTGCGATGAATATCGTTTAGGAGCTTTGACAATCGACTAAGGTTCGAAACTTAGATGTTGCGTTTAACAAGAATCAAGAAACTGAAATTCATTTGGAGAATATGCATAAAACTCTTGCTCGCTATGCAAACTGTGAAACTTGGTAGCAATTATATTTTGAAGTACCATTTGAGTCGAAAAAACGAAGAAAACGTATTTCTATTGGTTGTAAAGTTCATTTTTTTCCAAAGGTACAAGTTTCGGCCGAATTTCAACTTATATACCTCCACAAAAGAGGACTCGAATAACCTAGACAATTCGAGTTAGATTGTCCTCAAATCCTTACTCAAGTCGTGAGTATCTCTACCTAACCCTCAAGCGAAAATTTGGGCAGCACGCCCCTTGGTTTTACCTATTTTCCAACCCTTTAGGGCTTCATTGTCTCTCAATTCAGCCCCACCAATACATACAAGTAATGTGACTAACATAGCCCTTCCATTAGGTTCCAAAATCATCCAAGTACAACACAAGTGTAAAAATACAATCGGAAATTAGTTTTGAAGACAAAAACTAAATGGCAGATTTGATACCTTGTCGTATTTTGGTCACAACTGGAGTTACATTTATCGGATTGGGGTACACCTTATACCATTTCGAAGCTAAGACAAAGGGTTACAACTTTCATGAAGACAACTTAACCCAGTTCATAGTTGATCTAGGTCGAATTTGCAAATTCCAGAACTAGAAGTTCATGGTCAATCTAGTTGTCAGTACTGAATTCAACCGACAATAACTCAAGCTACACAATTCCGTTTGAGGCGTTTTCAGATGCGTTGGAAAGATAAAGCATAGGGATAAACGTTTTGTGTTTTGGCCAAAGGCTGATTTCATACGGATCAAGGAGAAAAACCAAGCCAAAACTTGTGAAATTTTAAAACTGTCCACGAAATGAGGCTTTGGCAGTCAGGGGTATTTTGGTCATTTTACATGATACCGTGCTCCGATCAAGTTGAAATTTTACATAAAGCTATATAACATCATTTTCTACAATTTTTATGTTTTAACCTAAGCCTAATTCGGCCTCTAGCCTATACGAATGATGCTAGTCAGAACAGGGCTCTTTCAATCCCTAAAACTGGAATTTGATGAAACCAAAGTAGAAAATGCTTATTCATGTCTTGCACCACTATCCCAACTCCCTATCCAAGATTATAGACATCATATGCTATTTAAACAATAAGAGATACAACTGAATAATACAAACCCTAACTCAAACAAACCACCATAAGCATCAAAAACCATTGGAATAACTATCATTAGCCAAAAATTTAAGTTGCTATACAAACTAAACAAGCTTAAGGGAAAGTAAATGGAAAACCAGCCTTAGTACCTTGCTCAAGATGCTTTCAAGAGAACTCTAAACCTTTCCTTCCAAGCTTTTAGTACACCAAGCTCCCCAAGTGCTCAACTAGGAGATTAATCAGTTTAGATTCTTGATTTCCACTCAAACTAAGCTAAGCCCCAAGATATAAAGGAAGTTTTCTTCTCTTGTTTTTGTCTCTCAAGGTTCGGCCACCATAGCTGAAAAATGAACAAGAATGAAGTCCAAGAAAGGGTAAGAAGGTTGGTCTTGGTTTGGGTCAAAAATGGTTGGATGCCTTCCACTTGTCACTTCAAGATTTCATCTTAAATTTTTTTCGTTTCCTTTCTTTTTCTAGTCAAAAAATTCGGCTGGCTCACTAGGATAATTTGGCTGATATTTTGGCACCAATGACAATGAGATTAAGTTAATGAAATGGTGGTCAAGTGGTGTGTTCAATCGGTAGTGAACAGTACACGTCGATTCACACCGATTTTCCTTAACTCGCGCGTACTAGGGTTTTCACTTATATTTCACTAACTTATTATTATTATTTCTAATCACACATTTAATATCATCTAAAACTCACTCTTAATCACTAAATTTAATACACACTCCATACCGATTACTCACACTATGAAAAAACGTAAAACCCTAGTTTATCTTAACTGTGAAAGAATAAGGGAAACCTTTGGTTCTATGAGTATTTGTAGCTATTGGGGAAGTGAATGAGTAGTACAACTATTGTAAAGTAATAATTTTCAAATTAATGGGAATTTTAAGAAAAATATAAGGGATTTTACGGGTCCTCACACAGTTCGTGCATTTTCAAGGTCAAAATGTGAAATCTCAGAGAAAACAGAAAGCTGCCTGTGAAATATGGCTTTTGGCAGTCAGGGGTAATTTAGTCATTTCACAAGCTACAGTGCTGAAATTTTTCAGGTAGATATTTAACTACATTCCCTACAATTTTCATGTTTTGAGCAAGACCTAATTCGGTCTTTATCATGGACGAATATGCAGTGCCGAAACAGGGCAGATTCCACTACACTTGCTGGAATTTGATGTTTTAATGCTTAAAACTAACATTCATGCCTTGAATCACTACCCCAAGTCCCTATCCAAGCTCATCATCATCATATACTAGCTAAACAACAATAATCACAACTGAAATTTTCAAAACCCTAACTAAACATTCCACCATATCATTCAAAACTAAATAATTAACCATAGGAAACCAAGAACACAAGCTTATCTCCCAATTTTAACAAGATTAAGTACAAGAAGGAAAGGAAACCATTATACCTTACAAGAGCTGCTTGTAAGTGAAAACCAAACCTCTTTCTTCCAAAACTTTTACCACACAAAATTTGCCAAACACCACAAGGTAAGTTTAATCGGTTTAGGTTTTGAGATTTCACTCAAACAAGATGGATTCAAGGTTGAAGTTGCTAGCTTTCCTCACTTGTTTTTCTCTCCTCTCACTCTCGGCCAATGCCAGCAAGAAATGAAGAAAAATCAGCCAAGAAGAAAGATAAGAAGATAGGAAATTTGCTTGGTCAAAGTCAACAAGTGTCACACTTTGATTTGTGGTCAATTTTTTTTCTTTTCTCTCTTTTTCTTGGTCCAAAATTTTGGCTGGCTTGAGGATATTTTGGGGCTAATTTTACTCAATTAATAACAAGGAGATTAAGATAATAAATTAGTGTTCAAGTGGTGCACTCAATCGTTAGCAAACAGTGAGCGTCGGTTCAATCTTATTTTCCTTAACTCGCGCGTACTAGGGTTTTAACCTATGATTCACTAACTTATTAATAGCACTTCTAATCACACACTTCCTCTTATCTAAAACTCACTCTTAACCATCAAATTTAGTACCCACACCTCACCAATTAATTACACTAGCAAAATACACGAAAACCCTAATTTACCCTAACGATGAAAGTAAAGCGGAAACTCTTAATTCTATGATTTATTGCAACTATGGAGAAGGTAAATGAGTAGTAAAGTTATTATAAAGTAATTTATTCAAAATAAAAGGGAATTTTAAGAAAATAAGAAGAATTTTGCGAGTCCTCACAAATAGCACCAATTCCCTCATGAATAGTAACCATGATTGGTTATACGACTAGTGGGAATCTTCCTGCTAACTTTTTTTTTTTTTTGCTTATCTTCCTTCCATCTGGATTAGCAAAAATAGTTGTTTTGTCCTTGATCCTCTAAATCATCAACCTCATTGTTGACTCATTATTTTTTTTAATTTAAATGCTCTAACCCATCCCATTATAAGCAAAGAAGAAACAAAGACGAAAAAGAAAAGTAAAAACCAAGCCAGAAAAAAAAAGGGAATAGAGAGGAGTTGTTATTTGCCCACCGTAGTCCGCCACTACCACCATCATTGTCATAGCTGAATTTCTTTAGCAGAAAAACAAGGTGAAATTTCCTTGTTATTCTTTTTCTTTGGCTATTGCCAGCATTTAATTGAAATTTTATATTCCAAGTTTAAATGTTTTCATGACCTTACTTTATTGTTTGTGAATTTAGTTCAAATTAATAATGGTCGAATATTTGTTACTTTCTTTCTAATTTCTATGTTGCTAAAACATTGGTTGGAAATTCAGGTAAGTCAGTAACATATTTAAAAGGAAAATGTTCCATTTATTCTATTGCCCAAATCTATTTGTAAACATGGCAAAGCGAAATCTCGAGCTAAATGTATGTGTTTGTAATATTGTCAGACCGCCATTTATTTAGCAATCAAAGAATTAATGAACTTTTACTAAAGCTAGAAATAACAAGTGGACCAAAGAGAAATCACATCTTGTATCAGCTGAACCAATTCAATTGATCAAAATGATAGCTAAAGGGTACATGCAAGCCATCAAAACTTTATAAGTTGTTGAACTTTCCTATTAAATGATTTTTTTCTTTTACATTCATTGGAGGCTTGATCATGCAACCAGGACCTTTAATCCTGGTACCAATCTAATACTCATATTCACGAGACTATCAGCTATTCTATTCCCCTCCATCCATGTATGGGAAAGTTTGCATTCCCAGCTACATGCTAACCCTTCCTTCACCTTCCTGATGAGATTAGCATGAGGGTTGTTTATGCTTTCCTCCTTTATCATGGCAATACTGATTGAAGAATCCATTTTCAGAATTACCTTTCTAAACCTTTCCTTCTAGGCTAGCTTCAGTCGCTGCAATAATCCCCACAGTTTTACCACTATGTTACTTGCTTTCTGGCACTATTACGTGACTTTTAGTAATGGCTAACAATTTCGTTATTTTACTTGTTGCAAGTGACAATTGATAATTATGATTTATTAGGTGTGGTATGATTCATCCACTTTTTTTATCAATTGTATAATAGCTTTTATAATGCTAAAGAATCTCATTTAATTTGAAGTAGGAAGATATATCCTTTAGAAGAAACAAATAGAAAAGATTTTTAACTTCTTTTGGACACAATAGACTTGTACAAGCTATGACATCTTGGTAGAATCATCTCTAGCAGACAATAGAACTATTGAAACCCTCCCAAAAAAGGTGATAGTTGTTCTAATGTTCAGAAGAGTTTTATAGGTTTAGGGATATTTCCATTGATTTGTTGTTGATGGAACCAATTTTTTAACCTCAACTCTTTTGTTTTAACTTGGATTTTTTTTATTCCTAATAATGGATGAAATTATTCTGCTTTAGGATAGTTACACCAGATGTCATTTCTCTCATTCCTGAATATTTTCTAACAGGATGTGAATGTGATCTTTGATTTGATTGTGAAATAGGTAAATATGTTGGAAAAGATATTCAACTCTAAATATTTGAAACTATTAAGGAACATATTTCGAAGAGTGTTTTTATGCAACTTCTTTTTTTTAGGCCACTTTTCTGCAACTTCAATATGAACTTTTGTCTTATTTAGTAATTTAGCTTCGTTTTAGGATTTATATGAATTGCAACCAAGACATGAGTAAAAACACAATACAATATCATAAATTAATGAACAAAAACTTGACTAATTGCCTCCTTACATACTTTTGTCTTATTAAGTATTTTAGTTTCATTTGAGGATCTATATGAATCGCAACCAAGACATGAGTGAGAACATGATACGATATCAAAAAGTTAAAGAACAAAAACTTGACTAATTGCCTCCTTAGATAGTTATCAGTTTTCTATAATAAAGAAAATTGTTTATGTATGTCATATTTGCAGTCAGATAGATAACTAGTTACGCACGTGTTTGGCTATATATATATATATAGTGAATTGAGATCATAGGATCCAATTCATCTAAAAATACACATGGATTTGAGGCTATGCTAATGATCCTGTAGGATATTTGTATATGATATATTTTTTTTTGGTTTTTGGTTTTTGGTTTTTGTATTTCTGTTTTGGTGGACAATTTTGTTATGACAAGTTCTATGAGCTTATTATGATCTTGCAAAAAAAATAAGTGTATAACAATCATCTCTGAAACTTTTCATAGCTAAGAAAAAAAAAGGAGGAAAAAAAAGAACATATCAAGAAGCCAAGTACACATGTTTTGAAAAAAATTGCGTATGTGTTCTTTTTGTCTTTCCTTGGGAATCCATCAATTAATATGATATTAGTTCTACAACAAATATAGATATATTATAGTGAACACCAGGCGTGACGAAGTAAAATATAGCATACCTATCTCAATTGGTTCTAGCAAAAAAAGAATTACAATTTAAAGCAAATATAACAAGTTTAAGATTGAATTCTTCCTCACCATTCTTCACACTCATCTATGATTCATATAGTACCCTATCCCTTTCCACTAATCAGGTTAAAATAAAAGGGATAATATCATTCACCTCCTCTGAGATTGCTCTTAATATCACTTGGCACCCCTAAGGTTCAAAAATATCACTTACTTCCCTTACTTTTGTATTTGTGTAACAAAATTTTTAAAAACCCTGAATTACCCTTTCACTTGCTAAATAAAAATATTTCAAAACCACTTTGTTCATTTCAAAAAAACCATCACCTCAAAAATAATCTCTTACAGTACTACCACATCACAGTGTTATACCCCACAAAAATATAAATTTGAAAAATAAAAAAGATATTTGAAAAGAAATACACCTGTATTAATTTAATTCTATATGCTCAAAACTGATTTCTTATGAATTTATATTCTTTTCCAACAACTTCTCAATCCTTGTTCAAACTATTAAACTGTACCAATCATTATAAAATTTAACTCAAAATAAGCGTATATATCATACCCCACTTTATCACAATCACAAAAAGTAAAAGATAAACAAATTTTAATTTGTTATAATTTACAAATAAAATATTGCATAGTCATCCAAAAAATATGAGTAAGAGAGAATGATAGAGAAAAGAAAAAAAAGAAGTGACTTTCATTTCTTTTTTTTTCAATTTTTGAACTCCATTTATATGATATGTTGTGAATTATCTGTCAAATGAAGGTTAATATAGTCTTTTTACAATTACTAGAGGAGGTAAGTGATATTTCTAAAATCTCAAAAGTGTCAAGTGATATTAGGAGAAATCTCAAGCGAGGTTTCTGATATTATCCCAAAATAAAAAATTCCCCTTCATGTAATACTGTTCTCCAAATAGTTACCACTTCAATGGGATGCCATCCAACCTCCAAATGGCCTTCGAACACCACAAGCAATAACTTGCAAAGAATTTTATCAAGAAACACAAAGAACCACAAATACCACAAAGAAAAGGCACATTAATATCTAGAAAAGTTGGACAGGTAAACCTTATTTGTCTTCCTTAGCCCAAAAATGCATCATCGATTATTTACTTTTATCTCCTAACTAAGGGAAAATTGCAGAAACCTCCCTTGAGGTTTCTGACACTAGCACTCAACTCCCCTGTGGTTTAAAAAATAGCACTGAACTTACTGATTCTTTGCATATTCAGTCTAGACGATTAAAATATTGGTTTAGGGAGTGAAATGAGAAATTTGCATCAGATTTGCCATTTGTGCTACATGCCAAGTAGTATTAGCAAAGGAATGACAAAGTACTATAAATCAAGTAACAATTAATAAATCTTAATAGGTGCAGTTTATGGGCAAATAGGCATTACCTATTCAAAATACTAGCTCTTTATGGGCATTTTACTCTCAAACATTTAATTTATGATAAATACATCAATGTTTGTAAGTAAAATTCAAAAAGTGTTACAGTAATATTCTTACAAAAAGAAAATTGGTAAGTTATCTATTTAATATAAATTAAATATTTTTAAAAAAAGAAATGGCCCATATACAGTAATATTTTTACAAAAAGGAAACCGGTAGGTTATCTATTTAATATAAATTAAATATTTAAAAAAAAGAAATGTAAGAATATTACTGTAACACTTTTTGAATTTTACTTACAAACATTGATGTATTTATCATAAATTAAATGTTTGAGATTAAAATGCTAGTAAAGAGCTGATACTTTGAATAGATAATGCCTATTTGCCCATAAACTACACCCCTTAAAGTTTATTAATTGTTAATTGATTTGTAGTACTTTGTTATTCCTTTACTAATATTACTTGGCATGTAGCACAAAGGGCAAATTTGGCACAAATTTCTCATTTCACTCCCTAAAACAATATTTTAATCGCCTGGACTGAATATGCAAAGAATAAGTAAGTTCAAGGGAGGTCAGTGCTATTTTTTTAAACCACAGGGGAGGTGAGTGCTAGTGTTAGAAACCTCAGGAAAGGTTTCTGCAATTTTCTCCCTAACTAATCGACGAATTCTTACAAGCACATAGGGTCGATCGTAGTAATATTTATATGGAGTATTCCAGCGTCGAACCCACAAGGACGAGTTAATTTTCGCTATTTTAATTATTATAGAAAGATAATAAAATTCAAATGATTTATTTTTAACTAAGTAAAGAAGAAAATAGATAATCAAATCTGATAAATAAAGGTGAGAAAACAATTAACAAAAACTAGGGTTTCAGATTTTGATCTAGAATTTGAGTTAATTATCCAGTTAATTTCTTAACAAACCATGAACACATTATACAATTGTATTTTAGATTATCTCTCGATACAACTAAAGTATGTCTAATTAAATCCTACGTCTCTCTCTAGATTGCAAGTATTTAACTAAACCTTTTAAGAACTTCGGTGATATAGGTGAATCATACAAATCCTAACTACTCTCGATACAACTAAAATATGCCTAATTAAATCCTACATCTCTCTCAAGATCGCAAGTATTCAATTAAATCTTTTAAGAACTTTGGTGATATAAGTGTATCATACAAATCCTAACCTACTCTCGTGATTAGACTAAGTATGTTTATTTATCTAGTTCACTGTGAGGACCCGAATATTATTTTATATTTTCTCTTATTTTTGAAAAAAGTTAATTTATATTTTCTTTTATTTTACTTTACTTGTCTATTTAGTTGCCTTAATTTCATGGTGATTTTAATGGTTGAATCAAGATTTTTATCTTTTCCCTTTTATAATTTAGTGCATATTAAGTTTCATAATGCATTATATCAGTGTGACCGACTAGTGAGGTATGTACACTAAATTTGGAAGATTAGAAGGAATTTTGTGCAAAAGGAATATTGTGCTATAAGGTGTTAAGAGATAATTAGAGATGGACTAGATATTTAGTGAATGGAAGACAATTAGATAAGGATTACATCTTGATTTGACACTTGTCACTCAACCATGAAGTCTTGACCAAGACTAAGTTTTATTCTTATCCTAAACCAAGCCTTTATTACCATTTCTTCTTCTTGGCTTCTTGTTGGACGAAATTTGGGAGAAAAGGGGAGAGAAAATACTCCATTTTCTAGCATTGATTTCTTGCTTGATCCATGAGAAATTCGAAGATTAACCTTAAACTACTCCGATAGACCTTGAGTGAAGCTTGGAGGAATGCTCTTGGTGGAGTTTTTGGAAGAAGAAAGCTCTTGTCTTGCATCTTATCTTAGGGGTTTGAGGTATAAGGCTAAAGAACTTTCCTTTTTCTTCTTATTTTTGCAATTTAATCGACATATGACTTGATTATGGAGGATTTCATGGAAGATTTCATGGTTTTATTAAGTTTATTGAATTTTCCAGCCTTGATATGCATTTTCTAAACTTGAGATGAACTTGATAACTTTGATATGAGGTTTTCTAGCTTTGATATGAGAAGTTCCAGCTTTGATATGAATTTTCTAGGTTCGATATGCGATTTTCCAGCTTTGGTTGAAATTTCCAACTTTAGGGTTTAAAATTCCAGCTTTGATGTAGTTTACTTGGAGCTTTTTATATGTCAAAGTTTGATAGCTTTTGATGCCTAGAATATGTACCACATAGGCCCTATAACATGTTAGCTTGATTGATTGCAAATTGCCATGAATTAGGCTTGAATATTGAATGGTTAACTTGAAGAATTAGAGGACATATTGCTGGATCTTTTCTCCTTGTTGGTCAAGTGAGAGAGAGTGAGAGTTGAGGTGTAACTTTATGGTATTTTTGCTTTCCTTTTGTATATGATTTTACTCGAGACACTTGTTACAATCTTATTCTTTACTTGTACATCGATTTTGAGCCAAAGAAAGAGGTTTAAGTGAAAGGAAATGAGTTTTTCCCAAACTGTTTTAGAGTCGGAAATTTCTAACTTTGAACATTACAAGTCTTGACTAGTTTTTCCTCAAAATTCTTGACTATAACTGACGTATTTTTGCCCCATATTATACTTGAAACATTGAGCTATCATACATGTGGTTTCTGCCTTGATTTGACCTTGATTTAAACAAGAAACCGTGGCATTTTTGACAAGCGATATGAGGGTTAACCCTGCAAATTACTTTGTTTTCTAAGTGAAGTTTTGAAACTTATATTTTGTTATTTATGTGTGCCTTAAGTGGTTAGATTGTTGATATATTACATGATCACAGGAATTGAGCATATCTAAGAGGATGAATCAGGGGTTTGAATTGAAACGATTGTGATTCATTGGTGAGTGTTCCTTGCATGTTTGTTCAATAAATAACTATGTTGAATGTTTGTAAATGATTGTTTGAATGTTAAATGCTTTCCAATGATTGTTAAATGAATTTTCAATGGGCGAGTATGTACTTTATCGCACTCGACCTAAGTGAATGTGAATTTTCAATGATCAAATGATTGAATATTACTTGTGCATAAATGTAAGCCATGTATACTGTATCGCATTGGCTGAATTGGGCCCTTGCCCTTCGTTGGTAGTTGACTCGAGCCAGAAGCGAACTCGGTTGGGAGGTTGGTGACCCTGGACCACTGTTTTGATATACTCGAGTTATGACCACAAAATTGGGTGGAGTACTGGCCAGTGAATGCAATGCAATGACTAAAATGAATTACTGAATGGCTGACTGAATAAAATGATCACTATGGGACTTTTTGTTTTCAAATGTTGGAAGTTATAAGGAAGAGATGGACCAAGAATGACTGAATGAATGAATGAATAGCTCCAAGTGAGCACGTATCCTTTTACTGAGCGTGCTATTGTTACTTAAATGCTCCAAATGTTTACCTCACATGGTTGTTGTTAAATGTAATATGTCCATGATTTAACTGCTTGAATGCTTGTTTGGGAACCTCACTGGGCTTCTAGCTCATCCCATTAGTTTGTTTTCCTTACAGGAGTTGAGATCTAAAGCAGATAAGTTTGAACTAGCATGTAATGATCCTCTTGCACATGTATTTTTAACAGATAGATTGTATATTGATATTTGGTGGTGTATCTTACATTTCACCTTTGGGTTGTAATTAAGTTTGAATTTTGATTGAATTGTAGAACTCAAATGTTATTTTGGAGGTTTGAATGGATATCTTGAGAATTTATTAGAGTGAATATAGTGAGTCCTAGCGAGAGTTGGGCAGGCGGTCCACCAAACTCTTGGGTACGTCCTAGGGAGAGTGAGGTCGTCACATGCACGGTTGTATATCCCTTCTCAGTTCAATACAAATGCTAAAAGCATGTCTATGATGGCCAATCACAAACATGTAATTAGATCAAGATAAATAAATCAAGGCAAAAAGTTAAGTATTTAACTAAGATAAATAATCAAAACTCCTCCACAAAACCCTAACCCTATATATAATTTAGTTCAACAAATTCATAATTAAAACCAAGAATTCAAAGAAAAGATACAAATAAGAAGATAAAAATAAAGAAAACTTCTCAATTTCCCTTGCTTTGATCTCTGTCTTGATCTTCCTCTTTGATTCTTCCACCTTCTTCTTGATCTCTCAAGGAAAGAAGATGTAAAAAGAATGAACTAATGCTAACCTAATGCTTCTCCCCTAAAAACAACCTAAAATCCCCTATTTATAGTTTCTTGAAGATACATTCTAAACAATGTAGGAATAGGCTTTATTGGATTTGAAAAATCACATTTTGCCCATTTTTCTAATGATTACTGGCATTGGGTTAAGCTCAAAACACAAAAGATTCTGAAGATGTCCGGCTCGAAGTTCCTTGCAATGTCCTGCACCGATCATGGATCCGTCCAGGGATTGGTATGGATATGCACGTGGATCACTTTTGAAACCCAAAAACACCGTCAAATAGGCCAAATCAGTTCATGCTTAAAACATGAAATCTGTAGCTCTTTGAATTAGCTTTCCAATTCCACAAGAGTCAAGTGATTTGGAGGTCTAGACTTTGAGATATGTCTAAAATACTGAGACCTGGTCGTAAGAGTATTGCAGCACAACTATATTTCAGTAATTTGGATTTTTTACTATGAAAACGTTAGAACCAAACTTTGATGTCTCATAAGATTTGTAGAGCATTCTCTTAACTTCAAACTGAATTATGAATCATGTCAATCCAATTTGTGTAGTTCAAGTTATTGCTAAAATATTGAAATATGTCGTTCCTAGCAAACCTATTTCTCTTGACTTCTTCATCTTCCTTTGCTTTTTCATGCCACAATTTTAGTCTGTTTTCTCCCTAATTGAGCTTTTGACCTATTAGAGCAAAATTAAGTAGTTTCTACCCAGTATAAAGCTCAAATAGCATAGTTAACCAGCAACTTATACTTATAAATGCACTACAATTTACACCCTATCACTAGCCAAAACCACCATCCACAAAAACTTCAACTAGCAACTCATTTTGAAAATCAATCTTTGAGTGTATGGTGATTGTTAAATGTAATATGTACCATGCTTGTACAACAACAGTCTAGATTCTAAAAGTTTGCAATCATTGAAATATGAATTTGTAAATGTGCTTAAACAAAGTAAAAATACTTTGAACACAATCAAACAATGATCCTATATCATACATTGTGATAGTCACATTTATGCACACTGAAATTGTAAGTGCATCATGTTTTAATCAGAAAGGTTGAGTCATGCACAAATTAGCAACAAGGGATTTTTTTTTTCTTGCATTATCCCTAAATTAAATAATAGTTAGGTACTCCCATAGGACTGGTTTGTAAATCATTCTAAGACAGTTCCATATAAAAATCAACCTGTCCTTGATACGGGACAAGTAATACATAACAAGGTGATTCTGAGGAAAGAAGAGAAAAATAAAAAAATTGTAAGTTCAAGTTTTGGAAATTTATAAGTTTTGTTCAGTCATATATACGCTAGTTTGTGTCAGTTGCTTATGTAGCAGTTACATGAATTTGGTTGAATAATCATTTCTCTTATAGAACATGAATCAATACTAATCTTTTCAAGTGAAAAGATGATAAAATACTCCAATTACGCGTCAAACATGCAAACAAATTTCAATGGTTCTCACTGGAATAAATTACGAGCCACTTTTTGAACTTTAGTAACGGCACCATATAGTTCTTATTGGAAAAAGTTAACAGCCAGCTTTTAAACTTAGTAATGACACCATATGATAGGCTTGCAGCTACATAACTTAGCCACTGACATCTGTTGTGTGAGGACCCGCAAAATTTTCCTTATTTTATTTTATTTTTTCGCGTGCATTTTCCTTACTTTATTTTATTATATTAATTTTTCAGAGATTTTTATAAGTGAGTATCGTTTTTAAATCATTTTCTTGGTATAAGTTAGTACATGTTAAGTTTGAGGTGCGTTATGGACGTGGGACCCGCTAGGGCGGTATGTGCGATAAAATTTTGACGGTTAGGTGAAGTTTTGCATAAAGGGATATCATTTTACAAGGTGTTAAGAGATAATTAGAGGTTAACTAGATAGATTAACCATTGGGAGACAAGAGGATGAGATTAAACTTTAGGAAGGCCACTTGTCGCGACACTACTAGAAGTTGGACTTTGACCCAACCTTTCTTCACTTTACTAAAACTACATTTGATCAAAATTTCCTTCATTTCTTTCTCTTGCTGGCCAAATTTCTTGAGGGAGAAAAGAGAGTGAGGACTTCATCTTGTACTTCAATTTCAAGCCTCAATCTTGAGTTCCAACCGATAAAGTTGCAAATTACTCCATAAAAGTGCTAACTAAGGTAGATTTCAAGGCTTTGGTGGAGTTATTTTGGAGGAAGAAATACTAAGCTACCATTTTTCTTGAGATTATAAGGTATTTTGACAAGAAACTACCTTTTCTTTCATATATGTATAAATTAGTGGCTTAAGGTTGTTGTTTTGGTGATTATATGAGAAAATTTCATGGTTTGAAGTAGTTTTATGGTAAATTTCAGTTTTATGGTGAAAACTTCTGGTCATATGTGAAGCTTAAGGGTTGGTCATGATTTACTAGCTTTGATGTGTGGAAATCCAGTATTTAGGTGCTAGTTAACTTTGCTTAAAGAAATTTCAGCTTGGGTGCATAAATTTCAGATTTAGGGTTTCTAATTGAGCATGATTAGGGTTAGTTTTGGAGCTACCAATTGGTTGTAATTGAAGGGTATTGTGACCCTAATTAAGTGTGTTTAATAGCTTATGAATTGCATGTGCAATTGGGGCTATTTTAGATGAGTTTTGATGTTGTTTGCAGGATGGAAAAGTAAGGAATTCAAGGGGAAGTG
Organism: Coffea humblotiana; assembly: GCA_023065735.1. Lineage (NCBI taxonomy): Eukaryota > Viridiplantae > Streptophyta > Magnoliopsida > Gentianales > Rubiaceae > Coffea > Coffea humblotiana. The sequence continues at coordinate 29,661,377 of CM041213.1, read as the reverse complement.
CTGTCCAATTTTTAGGGCTACTTGATTCCTTTAAAATTGGGTTGATTTTGGCTCGAAAATAAGGGTTTTGGGGTTGTTCATGTTTTAGAACCACCCGTTACTTTTTCCACCCCGAAGCCACACTTTTGTATCTTTGCATTCGTAGTTCATTCAGATAGACTTACGACTTGTAGTCTAGCCTCAATTGTGCATTCCGTTTACTAGGTTTGTGGATGTGGGAACCATAATTGTTTTATCTTGATTATTTTAGGGTTTCTCGGTGATCAAAGCCCTACTTTGGGTGAAAACTTTTGAAGTTATCTTCGCTTGAACTGGTGAGTGTACCACTTGCATGACTTGTTGCTTACTTGATTACATGTACCTGCAATTCGTGTTTTGAATGACTGTAATATCTGTTTATTCTGGACAAGACGAGAGTGTACTTTATCGCACTCGTCTCTCTTGCCTGTGTGACTGTTTACTGTATAAACTAGAATTTGTTACTGTGCCTGACCTGATGTCGTTTTGGAGGTGTATCTGACGACCTTCCTGTTAAACCTGAGCTCAACCCCATGGGAAGTCAATGGAATCGAGCCAGCAAGGGCTTGGTCGAGAAAAATTGACAAACCATCGGGACTGTTCCTGGAGAATCTTTGGGTATTTGAGACTCTAGATTCCCGGTATACTTTAGTATTACCACCACTGTTCCTGTTGAGACGTTCGGGCCCGGTAAGAGGTATGTTTGGTGGACGGAGTTTGGTGTAAAGCAGTGCTCTACTGGATTGGTTACTTTACCTGAAAGTTGATGGAGTGTCAACTACTACCTGATCAAGCTCTGATGAAGCGACGGGAATTCGGCTCTTGAGAGCCACCTGTATCCTTTCTATTTGAAGTGTTTGTTCATTTCCTTATTTAGTGTGTATATTTGCCTGATTAAAAGTGAAGTTCCATGATTCTTGACTGCTTGTACTTGTGGTACCTCATTGAGCATAAGCTCACCCCTTCCCGTTATTTTTGTTTTCCTTACAGGGTTCCATGTTTTGAAACCGTGATTTTTGGGAGAAAAGGATTGAGCTAGTGATAGACATTCTTTTGTTTATACTCCTCTATAATCGAAACTCTAATTGTATTTTGTATAAGTATGGATATTTTGATTTGTACTTCAAGTAATTCATTGAAGAGACCAATGTATATATGTTGGCAAGTGTATAGTTATGTATATTCGTTGAGAAATGCATGTCTGTATGGTTGTATCAACTTTATTTGCACCTGTTGGAAAGATCGGACGAGCGCGGCATTTGGAACGAAGAAAGAAAATTTTTGGTAGGAAACCCTACAGGTGAATCCGGCTGTATATCCGGCCAGTTTTTGGCCGGATTGGCAGGGGAAATGGAAAAAAATTTGTTTTAGCCACTGCCTCGAATCCGGCCAGGAATCTGGCCAAATATCCGGCCAAATCTTGGCCGGATTGTGACATGGCAGCGGCTCTTTTCTTTCGTTTTCGGTTTTCGTTAGAGCGTTTACTCGAAGTCTTATTGCACCGTATGGTTTGGTAATCGTGTTTAGATCAATTTCTGATCATTCGTTTTCTTGCGGTTCTATCGTGCATTATGTAGGGTTTACGAGTGTTTTGACTCCGTAATCCTAACGAGAGTTGGGCAGACGGTCCGCCGAACCCTCTGGTTTGCCTTAGGGGGAGGTAGGGCTGTCACATGTTGCAATGGAGACTTAATTGGTTGTAAGATAAACAAAATTTGCATAGGTCAAACTTGTTTATTCCAATCTTGTGCATATCATTGGTGATGTTGCAATATCTTGTATTGAAATAATAATGGTAACTTTGACTTATTAGTTTTCTATTTAAGGAAATCAGATTTTGAAAAAATTCTCTCTCATTATGATTATTGACAAAAAAAGACTCACTACAATGAGACATTGTGCATGTTTTATTCTCTCTCTTTTCTATGCTATATCAAAACTTTTTTCATACTCTGCAAAGTATTTTCTTGACCATAACTACATGAAGAGTAATAGTGTAACAATTGTTTATATTGGGGACCAAGACATTGTTTGACATCTGTTGCTGCGTAGCAGTTAGAAAACAAACACTTGCCTGATGTGATACAAAATTCAATCACATGTACTACATGGTACAAATGGATATTGAAGTTAGTCTTATCCATTGTACTAATTGTCTTTATTGATTGACGAGGTACTTAATAATTCATAGAATTTAAACTATTCACCTTCTTGTTGGCTTTGAACTTAAGACAAGTTTTAGGAGTTCTCTTGGTGGCAATCTCACTTGTATGCATGAAGTCATGATACTTAAGTTTGGAAGCTACCAAATGAACTTCCACTTATGCCGTGTAGTACAAGTGAGATTGTCGCCAACTATATCTTATCATGTTAAACTAAATTTAATAACCTATGCTCTATATGTGACGCCCCGAAAAAAAAATTCAAGGTGTTTTCGAAATGTATTTTTTAAATTTTCTACTTTGAATGAATTGTATTTCTTAGTGATTGGAAAATTATTTATCTATGATTTTATACCTTCTTGTTTCCGTCCAATAATTTTAAAAACATTTGCAAGGGTTTAATTGAACTAGTCAAGCTTATTTGGATGTGCAAACTATATTTAAGTGGACATGAAGGGTTTATTGGCAAGATTTCAAAGATATTTTGAAGGGAAGGAATTACCAATTGACATTTGTCAAAATTCCATTCAAGACTTGACCAACCCATTTTCTTTATAAACCAAAGAAGCTACCAACTTGTTCCATCTTCTTCCATCTTTCCTTCTTGGTGGCCGGATGATAGAGAGAGAAGAGGGAGGAAAAGCTTCATTTTCCAGCCATGATTTCTTGCTCAAACAAGAGAGGAAACATGTTTGCTCCATAAACTCTTGAATCAAGTTTGGAGAGGAGCCTTGGAGGAAGAACTTTCTTGAGCTTCTTGGTGGCTTTCCTCTTAGGTTTTGATGGAAAAATGAGGTAAAGTACTAGCAACCCACTAATCTTTGAAGATACTTGAGTTTATATGATTGTATGTTGGATTTGAGCCATGGAAGTTAAGTTTTGTTGAAGGCATCTCTTGTTTCCCAATTATTTCTTTGTTGCCAGCTTTATTCAAGATTTGCACTCACCACTTGAACTGCATATTCGTCCATGATAAAGGCCAAATCAGTTCTTGTTCAAAACATGAAAGTTGTAGGGATTTGAATTAGCTTTCTACCCAGAAAATTTCAGCTCAATCGGAGCACTGTATCTTGTTAAATGACTAAAATACCCCTGACTGCCCAAATGCCCTGTTTAACCGACAGCTTTCTGTTTTCTCTGCGATTTCAATTTTTGACCATGAAAATGCATGATTTAGCTTTTGATGTCTTTATAATAAATGTAGGCCTATGTCTTAGCTTCGAAACACCATAAGATTCATCTCAATCCGATAAGTGTAGCTTCAGTTGTGATTAAAATGCCAAAAGGTGAGAGGAATTTGATGATTTTAGAATTTCCTTTGCTTGACATGATATTTGTGATCTAGGGCTTGGACTTGAGCAAGGAAACTATCTATGATGGATGAGGATCATAAGCTGTGGTTGGTGAGTGATTCCAAAACTATTTCCAAAATTGTTTTTCGAACTATTTCTTGCACTGTTTACTTGATTGCATATCATGTGTGCTTGCATGTGTGCCATGCAATGATTTGGCTCAAATGAGTGCTTGGAAGTCTTGTACTTAACACCAACTGTGAGAGCCCGTAAATTTTCTTTATTTTAGGTATTAATTTATTTCTTTGCACCTGTTTTCCATATTTTCTTTATTCGATAAATTTTCTAGACATTTTTATGAGTAAATAGGGTTTTAAAAATGTTTTCCTAGTATAAGTCAGTTTATGAGATTTTCGGAGTAAATAGTGGACGTGGGACCCGCTAATGCGTTAAGTGAGAGAAATTCGGCCAATTAGGTTAAGTTGTGCAGTAAGGCATTAAATTACTGAGTGTTAAGAGATAACTGGAGGTTAGTTAGGTATTTAATCATTGGAAGCTAAAGGATAAGGAGAAATCCAAAAAGGCGACACGTGGCGCGATCCTATTGGGCCAACACTTGGCCTAACTTTCTACAACTTTACCAAAAGCAAAATTTGACCAAATCATCTTCATTTTGCAAGCTTCTTGGCCGAAATTCCTCTAGAGAGAAAAGGAAAGAAAGCTTCAACTTCTATTTCAATTTCTTGTCCAAATCTTGAAAATTAACCGATAGAAATCCGATTTGCTCCGTAGAAATCGCATACTAAGGAAGAACAAAGGTGTTTGTGGAGTGATTTGGCAAATCAAAGCTCTAAGAGGCTACCTTTCTTGGTGTTTGAGGTATATTGCTTAGAACTTCAATTTTGTCCATAATAATTGTAAATTAGTGGCTTATATCGGTTAAGGAGCTTAGTTTATGGATGATTTTGTGAATTAAAGTGAAGTTTGGTGAATTTATCATTTTCTTGGGAATTTTTCTGTTTTCATATGATGACTAAGGTTGGCTTGCATTGGTGGCTTAGTATGGTATGGAATTGAAGTTATTGTGCATTAATTGTGGTTAATTGCGGAAATTTCAGCTTTATGTGGGAAAATTCCAGATTAGGGTTCTTATATTGCCCTGTTCTGACCAGTTCTGTTCGTCCAGGATGGAGGCCGAATTGGCCTTAGCTCAAAACATGAAAGTTGTAGAGAATTAAGTTTAGATTATGACTGTAAAATTTCAGCTCAATCGGAGCACGGTAGGCTGTGAAATGACTATTTTACCCCTGCTTCCCTGTTTCTGTCCGGAAATGATAATCAGCCTCTGTAATTGGCTCGTTTGACTGGGAAGATGAATGAATTAACTTTTGATGCCTTCTTAATAATTGTAGCCTTGTATCTTAGCTTTCTAATGGCTTTGGAATCAACTGAATCGGAGTTGTGTAGCCTGAGTTATTGCTGGTTAAAGTCAGTGCTGATAACTAGACTGATCTTAAACTTTTGGATCTGTGTTTGGTAAATTCGACTTAGATAAACTATAAATTAGGTTAAGTGGCCTTCATAAAAGTTGTTCCCCTCTGTCTTAGCTTCGAAATGGTATAAGATTCACCCCGATTCGATAACCATAGCTTCGGTTATGACTAAAATGCTATGAGATGCCAAATCTGCCATTTAGCTTTTGTCTTCAAAATTGATATTTGCTTGTACTATTGCACTTGTGTTGTACTTGGATGACTTTGGAGCCTATGGAAGGGCTATTGTGGTAACTTTACTTGTGTGTATTGTGGGGCTGAATTAAGGAAAATAAGGAAGCCGCAAATGGCTGGAAATTTGGTAAACACAAAGGGCACGCTGCCCAACTTTCTAGGCCGCTTGGTTCCTTCAACTTTGAGTTGATTCTTAGTAGATGAACGGCTTTTAGGTCATTCAAGCCCCTAGGTCCTCCTGTTACCTTTTCCTTCCAAAATCACGCTTTTGCAACTTTGCCTTCATAGTTCATTTGGGTAGGCATACGACTCATAGTCGAGCCTCACTTGTGCGTTTCATTTACTAGAATTTGGGATGTGAAAACCTTAATTGCTACTTCGGTTATTTTAGGGTTTCTTGGCGATTAAAGTCATTTTGGGGGAAAAACTTTTGAAGTATCTGCACTTGAACTGGTGAGTGTACCACTCCCCTCACTTGTTGCCTAACTTTGTATATGTACTTGCAAATTGTAACTTGAATGACTGTATCATCTGTTTGTCCGGTATGAGACGAGGGTGTACTTTATCACACTCGTTCTCTGGCCTGTGTGACTTGTTTCCTGTATATGTACTTGACTCTGTTACTTGTGTCTACTATGGATCTCATGTACACTTGAATCTGTTATTTATACTTGATATGATGTCGTTTGGACACGTATCCAACGACCTTCCTGTGCCTGTTAACTCTGAGCTCAACCTCATGGGTAGTTACTTGATTCGAGCCAGCAAGGGCTTGGTCGAGGAAATTAACGAACCATGGGTGCCTGTTCTTTGGAAATCTTTGGGTATTGAGACTCTGGATTTCCGGTATACTCGAGTATTACCATCTCTATTCCTGTTCGGCGTTCGGGCCCAGTAAGGGGTATGTTTGGTGATCGGGATTTGGCGTTTAAGAGGGATCTACGGACATGTTTATTTCATTAAACGTTGACGGAGGGTCAACGAGTTTGGATCAAGTACTGAAATGGGAATTTGGCTCCTGAGAGCCACCTGTATCCTTTCCAGTTGAGATAATTGTTCATTTCCTTATATGTGCCTTAAACGTGAAATGCCATGATCCATGACTACTTGTATTCTTGGTACCTCATTGAGCGCAAACTCACCCCGTTCCCGTTATCTTTGTTTTTCTTACAGGGGACCAACTTCGAAATCATGATTTTTGAAGAAAAAGGGGCGAGCTATTGTATATGTATTTTGTTAAGCTCTTTTGCAACTGAAACCCTAATTGTATTTTGACCGATATGGATACCCTGGCTTGTATTTTAGTTACTTTGTTCAAGACTTTGATGTAAAAATATGTATAAGTGTAATCATTTGAGATGTTGTGATTCTATGGCTTTGGATTCTATCGCGCGTAGTCTAGGGTTTTGCGTGTTTCAACTCCGTAGTCCTGGCGAGAGCTGAGCAGGCGGTCCGCCAAACCCTTTGGTTCGCCTTAGGGGAAGGTGGGGCTGTCACACCAACGTCTCCACCTTAATGACACTTGACTTGCCTTGAATGTTGGAGCACCGATGGCTCCCTTGTATTGCTTGACTGTTACTTGATCTATTTGAGCATTGGATGTTTAAGTACAATGATTTCACTGGCTCACAAGAGCAATAAACTTACATTTGATCACTGATTCATGACATCATCTAAATGCACTATTGTGAAATTTATTTGATTATTGATTTTTACTGGATACTCGCTGAGCTTCTAGCTCACCCCAAAATATTTATTTCCTCTCCACAAGGCTCAAGACAAAGGAAGCACTTGTATTAACTTATTAGTGTGACTGGATGGAATATCTCATGTATATTTTGAATTTCGATTCACTTGTGGTATATAAATTCGTGGAGTATTTGATGTAATATTTGAGATTTACATTGTAGTTTATTTGAGGACTGTAGTGAGTCCTGGCGAGAGTTGGATAAGCGGTTCGCTGAACCTTTTTGGTTCGCCTTGGGAGGAGGTGGAGTCGTCACACTATAACCATGAATTTCTTGGTCAAATTATTCCAAAATTTAATGGATCAGCTAGATAGGACCATTTGACAAGCTTGCATTGATTCTGACAACAAAACATTAAATAGTGCCATGTTTGGATAGCAAATTTTACTTTTAGGATAAAAATGTCTACATGCATCGTAACGTTGTAATACATACTTTGCTTTATTTTACTCCAATTCTCCCTATCAATACCACTTGTCATGAGGTATTATAATGCAGACTGACAATGAAACTTGCTCCAAATATGAAGCATTTTAGGGACGTAATAGGTGGCATAAATGCTATTAATGCTTACATTGGAAAGTTTTGCACTACTTTAATCTTCTTCTTGAAAAGAACCACAATTTCTTAGTAGGAATTCTTAAAGACAATATTTTTATCTATTCCCTCCCATTACGCTTTTATAGTTAAGCAACTATCTTGAACATAGTAATTGAAATATATAACACGGATCAATGATAGGAAAAAACTAAAGTATCATCTGTTGCATATCAGTATAACAGCTATTAAAACATCTTAAAACACTCGAATGATGTCATGTTAGATGGTTTACATTTATGCCTCTATATTGGTATTGTTCGATAGAGAGTTTACGCCTATTAAATCATTCAATTCTGATCATTATAATGGTTAAAGCCTTGTATAAGAAAATTGCTGCTTAAAATTTTTCTACTACTTAAATGCTAGAATAATGCCAATCTTAGTACAAGCCAAAGAAAATGTACATATAGGCATTAAAAATAAATGATGTTCTGTAATTTGTTTCATTTCACTATTATTATTTGAGCTTTCAAATTTTCTAATCCAGTATTTGTTTGACTCATTCATTGTAAGTTAAATTCTATAGTGTCCTCTTTATTTTATCTGTTTTACCCTAAATTTTAGTATATACTCCCTCCGTCCCATTGATAATGTCATACTTTCCTTTTTTATCTGTCTCAAAATAATTGTCACTTACTAAATTTGGCAATGAAAACTTTCGGACATTTCCGCTCCATACCCTTCAATGTGACAGCCTTTTCTTATCTTTTAGTGGGCCCAATGTGACACATTTCCTCTCACTTACCAAGTACCAACATGCACTTAATAGTTCGTGACTCCCACGTGAAATGCAAATAACACTCGTGCATGACACTTTCCTCTAAAGTAGTGTGGAGACATTTTATTCTTTTGGGTCCCACATGTCTTATCACAACTTGTGGCCCTTTTATCATTCAACCACATAGAATACATTAAAAGTCAAGGGGGTATTGCCGGAACTTAAAAGCAAATCATCTAAAAGTCTTGCACTGTTGATAATAATTGCAATTCCCGAAACGCGACACACTTTCTGGGACGGAGGGAGTATTTAGATTCCCTTAATGAATTCAGTTTTTAAGGACATGAGAGCAATGCCATATATTGATATACATGCACAATTTGATTTTAGGCATTGTGTTTTATATGAGGAAACACAACTTTTGGGGCTATAGAGTATAGTAAAATTGGTTCTCAATCTTTGCTTGGCTGACGCTTAGATACGTTCTACACACTCTACGTTGTCAAACTAGTGCAGCATGACAAAAAGATGATGAAACGCTCTCATAGAATTTGTTGCTGCAACTATATTAGAAGATGTTCATTGAAATATAGCATGCATACAAGTAGAGATATTCTCATTGCCGTGAAATATTTGAGATATTCTTTGAGTCTATCTCCTATTCTTTTCTAATTATAACCCATCTTAGGGTTTAATTTAATGTTGATCTAGTTTCTATTGCCAATCGTTGGAGAATTTTATCACATTTGCTTCATGTCCAATTCGCTATTTAATAGTTCACTTAACCAAACCTGAAGATATGATAAACATTGTACTTTGAACTTTAAATAGGTGTATGAGAAAATGGACAATCTTTATATTTTTTTTAGGGATAATTTCAGAAACCTCCCCTAAGGTATCTAATAATTACACATAAATACCCTCTAATATGAAAAATTACACTACTCTCCCCTTGATTGACATATTTGATAACAAATTAAGCCCATGTGAGAAAAGTAATCTTAAAAGTGATGAATCAGTCTTGCCAAACAATTGTATTCCAAGTTTGCCCTTATTGACCCTACAAGAAAATGAGTTAAAATTTTGGGCAAGAAAATTTGGCACCAAGTTGATCCCCTTGGGACATGAAAATAACATTAAACAAATCAACATTCTAGCTAGTAAAGTCCTACAAAAACGGTTAGAAGTGCAACGGTACCCAAATACCGATAATGATCAAACTGAGTCTACTAGCTATATTCATTTTATTCAGGTTGTAAAATCCATTTGAAATATGGATATAATTGTAAAAATGCAGCCCCAAAAGTTGAGCCTTGGTAGTTATATAATGGTAGAACCACAAGGCCGCGAAATGGTGGATTTAAATTCATCTGCAATATTTAGAAGGAATTTATCTACCATATTTCAAAATCAAAGATTCTAGATGTACAAAGCACTATAAACTAAATAAACTAAAACAAGTTTTAAAAATAATAAATAACAAGGTCATACACTTCAAGTTTACTAAATACCCACCAAAAGTTGTTATGTTGTTCAATTCAAGCATATTAGGAGGAATTACATCCATATGGTCCACAAACTAGTTAATTGCCAGCTTATTTTCATGCAACTTAAACCTTTCCAATGACTGCCTTGTCAGTGTTGGCATCCATCGTTGCAAACTTCTTGGAATCCCACACCTCACATGTGGTAAATAATTAAGATTTTCATATAATTTATGAAGTGTTTTCTCACAAATATCATTCAACAATTCTATATAAGAATACTTATCAAGATCGACATTAGGAATCCTGATTCTCTCCCCCCCCCCCCTCTTCCCCCCATTATAGTGAACTACAATGTCATGTGCAACCATAGGTGACATCCTGTTTTATACAATTAATCATTAGTGTCATAGTTGTTACTTACTAAAATCAGAACTTGAATAATAAACTAAAGCCTTCTTTGTCATGTAATAACATCTAAGAGCACCTTTGAGAAACAAAAAAACTCCATAAACCATTTTTTTTTATTTACCCACATTAGATAGCTTTATTATCCCGAAACAATATCAACTAATCTTTCATTCTTCCATTACCATTCTTTATTGCTCAACAAGTTTTACAAGTACTACAACTGGTAAATTATCTATAAAAATATTATACTTGGAAGACTTATTTTTCTCCATATTTCTAGTATTCTAGGGACTGATTTTGTAAGGGTATTTCAGTCACTTTGTTGTTGTTGAAGATGACATCTGGTCACATCAAAATGAAAGGGGAAGGCAGTATAATTTTTTATATTGGAAGGTATATATGTGTAATTATCAGAACCTCAGAGGAGGTTTCTGAAATTATCCTTTTTTTAATTAGTGATTTATGCTTTATATTTTGATGGTTTTAGTCACTTCCTACAATGTTGTGTTGCAAATACTTCATAGTTTAAAGTGCTTTGATCACAATAGGACCTGGGCATATGGCGCAAGGTTGAAAAACTAGTATTTTCAAAAAGCCATACCGTGAAATGGACTGAAATATACTTGTCAGGCCTAGATCACCACTTATGTCCTTTCTTCCCAAAGTCCCAAATTCCGAAACTTATCTAACTTTGATACAAGCCAGGAAAGTTACCAAAAGGGATACTTGCCAGTATTCAGATTTTGAGAGTAAAAAATTTATCCCCCTATCGTTGCTAGAAAAGTTACCAAAAGGGTACTTGCTAGTATTCAGATTTGAGAGTAAAAAATTTACCCCATCGTTGTTGCCAAGTTTCAGAAATAAATCTCATTAATAGTAAAGGAATCAACTTTTCTACATCCCAAAATAGAATCCTATTCGTCTTTGAAAATTGCGGCTTAGAAATCTAAAAGAAAATTTAATTCATACCAATAAAATGGAATCCTTTTCCAACTTGTGACTTTGTCTATGGCATCTAAAATTAAAGACCCTTTTTTTCTATCTACTTGTGGATTCCAAATTGAAGAACTTCCTCATTAAATATATATCCCTTCCTACCCGTCTTGGGGAAAAGTTGTTTAACCATAGATTTATGATGCACGTCTTTTCAAGAATATTACTAGAAATTCTCTCCCCATTGAACCAAAGTTTTGCTTCTGCTAAGACATGAGAAGTCCAAGATTAAATCAAGCAACAGGTTCGATACCTTCTCAATTTTTTAAAAACTTGAATTCTCCCTGTGTTGTATCTATATAACGGTAACTTTTAACTTTCTGCTCTGCTCTTTTGAATCAACAAATTAACTACTCCAGATTAGTTTCTTCTTTAGTTTTGGTACGTTTTGGCTTTTTGTTTGATGTCCTTTTTTTTAAACTACACCAAAGTTTATTTTGTAATGCAAATTAGCTTCACAATGAATTCAAACTATAAACTTGAAGTAGGTTGAATATGTGCTTAATAAACTAATAATTTTCTAACGCAGCCAATTATTAGAACACATAAATTAGACCAAACTTATCATATAGCTAAACCCTTAAATATAAAGGTTTGGCATAGAATAATGATTCTGGTGATTATTTCTGCTGCAGGTAAACATCAATTCAAATTTATTGACAACAAAATAATGGCTGAAGATGAAGAAGCAAGAGACACTGAACTACAGTTTCTTCAACGTCCTCCTCATCCTGCAAGTTTGCCCTTGGTTTTTGATATCTCATGGGAAACAATTACAAAGGCAAACTTTCTTTAGCATCACAAAAAATCACTACCACACTAGAATTGTCCCTTGTTCACGGTACAAGATTGTATTCTGCTGTTGTTTTGTCTGGTTCATCTTGCGAGATTGGTTGGGAAAATAGATGATTGTTATCTTTTCAATCCTGTTTCTATGGAAAATTTTCAATCCTATTTCTATGAAAAATATTCAACTTCTGCCACTTGAATCTTTTGAATATGTTACAACTGCCTTGTTATCTAAACCCCCAAGTGACCCCAATTGCAGCATTCTCTTAATTGGCATCCCTGACCGAATTGCATTTTACCAGACTGGTGATAAGAAGTTTGTCCAACAAAGTCGAGAGAATTCTTTGGATACTGCAGCAGCCATCAATGGCAAAATATATGGCTCGACGTTACTCTGGATTTTGTGGGTTCAGTGATACAGCTTAGCTGCATGATAAATGATGGTTTACAAACGGCATCACCTTCGAATAATTCTCAGTTCACTAGATATTTGATTGAGTCCTGTGGTGAACTCCTATATGTTCACAAAATTTACCCAACTTCAAACAAACACCATCCTTGAATTGCTGCACAGGTAACAACAGACTTGCTCCTATCAAAATTGCTGCAACAAGAACTCGAAGGCCAAACAAATATTATATGACTTCATCTAAACTTTGGTATTTTTCGAAATTCTAGTTCTCAAATATAGAAGTGGAGGAAAGGAATAAGCAAATTAGTAATTTAAAATTTTGATAAAGATGAAAGAAACTAATAAATTTTTTGGCCCATATGTCCTCACACCAATATGCAATTAATTTTCTTTCCTTTATAATCATCACAGTCTACCTATACAAAATAAATAAATAAAAGGTGAGATGAGGCACCAAAGGAGAAGGGGAGGGAGAAAACTTATAGCAAACAACCAAAAATAAAATAAAATAAACGAACAAAGATGGTAGGACTGGCAAAACACTTGTTTGGGCTATTCGGTTTGCCGGCTACAGCAATAAAAGAGGCCTAATTCCTGAAATTCATCGGGCTGAGCCCATACAAAAGAGTTGTTGTAGTGAAATTCATTGGGCGGCGCAGAGCCCATCAAAAGTGTTGTAGCACTGAAATTCATCAACTGTCCAATCGAGCAGCTCATGCGGCCCACCCAATAAACAGAAAAGGAAACGGAGAAACGAATTCCGAGCCCCCGACTCTGAGCTGAGTCGACGGAATACTGAACAGACCGGTTCGCCGGAGTCGCCACCGGAACCTTATCAGAAAATTCCCTAGTACATCATCTGTGGATCTCCGAAGACCGGTAAAAGGAGTCTGTGATATTTTCGGAAGCTCATTTCACTGTAATATTTTTACGTTAAACCCTTCCCCAGGGTTTTATAATCTCCTCAACTTTCACTAATGCGCCAGATTTTGTAAGTTCAGTTCTGGTTAATCCTACTAATTGATATAATTATGATTACTATTGTTGTTGTTGTCAAAAGGTTGATCGATTTTATAGGATTAGATTACTTGTTTTGACAAGGATGAAAATGCAAATCCAAAATGTTGATAACATGGCTGAATTTGGTGTTTGAACCAGATGTAGAGCTCGGTTACAATGGCTTGCGAGCTCGATTTTGTGGCTAAAGCCCCCCTCTCTACTTGTAGGCTCATTTACTTGAACTCTTTCCATTTGTTGTTTTGCTGATGGAATGAAATAGAAAAATTAGAAAGATAGATTTGTCAACTTTAGTTATTGATTGAGTACTACTAGCTTTTGGGAAATTGGAGCATAAGTTGGTGAAAATTTTTTTGTATAGGGGCGAATGGTTGGACCTAGCAGAGTTGAAGCATTGTGTACTTTGACGGCTTCTAATGGTATTTATCGTGTCATTCTATATCTCTTAAAAACTGCATAAAGTTTTTATGTATGTTTGTCTATTTTAATGTAAAAAGTTTTATTAAGAAAATTGATGAATTTGTGGGAAGGTTGATGATTTGGTGGTACCATTATAGGTTTAATACACTGGACAGATTCAACTACAAAATCCTTTCAGGAGCAAATTGTTGATGCACTTTGCTTGGGTGAGAGGAGTAAAGCTTCTAGTTTGCTGTCAGAGCTTGTGCGGACTGTCGAAACATTGAAAGCCAATGATTTTCTTTTAGTTCTTCAGTATTGTGCTAGATTGCCTGATCCACTGGTATGCTTGAGATCAATATTTCTTTTCTCTACTGGCTTGTTTGCTGTTTTCTGAAGTAATCATACTTTGGAATATATTCTCTAAATGTAAGTTAAATTGCTTTAAGCATTAGCTTTAAGCATTAGTGTAGGTACTTGAAATTAGAAATTAAGCTGTTGAACTACAATCTGTTGGTATTGGACTGTGAAATACAATTCAGCCTTAAGTTGGATACGAATAGCAGTACCATTTGTGCATTTATCTGAAAATGCTCAAAAGCAGCAGTAGAAATATAAGAGCTATAAGTGATTCATGTTGTGCACTTAGAAGCACAAGTTCTTATATCATGATGATGGACATAATTTGAACAAGGAGCATGCACCATATAACAGCACTAAGTAGCAGAGAAGATGATTGATTCTTCTTGTTCAGCTGTCCACCTCCTACTCCTGTACATTGTATTCTTGAACTGCTACATCTTAAGGAAGTAGGGATTCCCATTTGATCTTTATGTAGCAGATCATCTGTATTATTTTAGAATATTTGTTTCACGTGACTGAGTGGTTGCTTTCACTACCTGCAGTTTGCCTTGGAAACATGGAAAGTGATGGAGGAAAAGGAAATTTATGAAGGTGGCAAATGCTACTTTTATACCGTTCGAGCACTTTGCAAGGGAGGTTATCTGAAAGAGGTATTGCTCTTGATCGTGATAGTACTTTTATGGTCATGTAAAGATTGGTTTCCTCTCATGAGTTATGTAGTGTATTCCTTCTCATTCTAATCCTGGGAATAAATGTGATTCACATGGATGTTTAGCAGTAAAGAGCTTGCATCCCATACATTGGAGTCAAACAAGCTAATAAATCCTAATATACCATTTTTTAAATAAGCTTGTCATATGTTGTATCTATGCAGCCATTTTAGTTGTTTGGTTATCTGAAATAGGTATTGGTCTTGATCATGACAGTACTTTGATGGTCAAGTAGCGATTGTTTTCCCCTTACAAGTTAAGTAGTCTATTCCTTTTCATTCTAATTATGGAAATAGATGTGATTTCGTGTGGATGCTGAGCACTAAAGAGCTCGCACCGCATACATTGGAGTCAAACAAGCTAATAAATCCTGATATACCATTTTTTTCACATAAACCTGTGGTTTGCTCCACTGCTGCACTCTTGGCTTCATTTTTAGATAACAATGGCAAGTTTCTGAAGAAGATGTCATTTCATATGCTTCAAAGAGAAAGCTGTTGAAAACCAATATACTCCTGATTTGGGTGCCAATATATGCCTTTGGTTCCTTAGGTAGTGCTACTCAAGGGCACAGCATATGATTAATTTCTATTTCAGATATATGACCAAGTTCTGTAGAAGAATAATGGTAGTGTAGTTCAAACTTTCTCCTTTTATAAAACATGTCAATGTTCTGAGGAAGTGTGTATTTAAACTTTAGACTGCTATTCATTGGTGTAGTTAAGCTGGTTGATGGTTCACCTAGTCTGTTTGCTATTCATTGGTGTAGTTAAGCTGGATGATGGTTTGCCTAGTCTGAAGAATATTTTTGTGGATCATTGATTTTAGTTGTTTGGATATTATATAAAGTTTACTAGCAGTCCCTATATTTTTAGTGGCTCATTTGGGAATTAACTTTCAGAACAGTTGATTTCTGCTAATAAAAGTTCTTATCTTTATATTCTCAATCAGGCATTCAACATGATGGGCTTGCTGCAAGAAAATCCTGCTATGTATCCGCTTTTGCCCCTGTACAACAGTTTCCTCAGTGCTTGTGTTCAAAATGAAAGTGTAAACTATGCTAACAACTGCTTAGAATTGATGGAACACCAGACAGTGGGCAACAATGAAATAACATACACTCTGCTTCTCAAGGTGTGTGAAAAGATGTTATATGTCAGTTTTCTTGTTTTAATCATGTCCAATTCCCAGTTCCATCTTCTGATTGGCATGGAAAAGTGTGATTAACAAATGTCATTCATTTATAGGTTCCCTATTGTCTTTTAAAAAAAGGAAATATGGGCTGAAAGTAAAACTACTAGTTACGTGGAACCTGCCTTGGCTTACTTTGTTTTCCAGTAAAGCACACACGCTCCTACTGAAGCGTGAGTGTTATATTGTAATAATTTCTGATCTCAAAAGCAGTTTTTGTGGTTTCTTGTTTATGTGCTTTAACTTTAAACCATTTCCCTCCTCTCAGGAGAAATATAACTAGCTGTTGCTATGCCACCACTGTTGGTTATTGCTCGGATTATGGTTGTTTCTCTTAAAACCTGTGGTGCTAGGCAATAAGATGATGCTCACAGTGTAGTTGGAGTGCATGTATTGGATCTAGACAAATAATTTAAGGACACTAGTGAAAGCATTAAAAACATTTTCAGTTCTCCAATTGGTCTTGATCCATCTAGTCTTTTAATGGTATTGGTTGTTCTTTCTAACCTTTTACCCTGTCACCATTCAGTGACTATTGGCTTGATATTTATACTTGTGATTATTCATCTAGGTACCTGCCTTCTAAATCCATTCTTTCAGCTTGCAGTTTTACATCAAAATCTGCCTGCAGTGCATGAGATATGGAAGGAGAGCATCAAATACTATAGTCTAAATATCATTTCTCTACGAAAGTTCATATGGTCCTTCACAAGGTTGAGAGACTTGGAATCTGCCTATGTGACCTTACAGTACATGGTGCGTATGGCTTTCCGAGGAAACTCTGTCATCTTTAAGACTGCTGAAGGAAAGTTATCTGATTCAAGATTGGACATACCAATTCCATTGAATGGTCACTTGAGCCTCAAGAATTGTACCAAAGACAATGGTATTGTACCTTCTGTACCTGAAAATGTAGACAGGAGTGTTACAAACCCTGGCAAGCTTGGGTTTGAATTCAATTTTGGTGTGGAAAGTCATGGAGCTAGCAGGGTCAGCACAATTAGGCCAGTAAAACATGTAGAGCTTCCTGTTATGAAGCTACTTAGGTGGTCTTTCAGTGATGTGATATATGCGTGTGCAGACATGCAAAACTGTACATTAGCAGAGCGGTTGATTTCACAGGTAATGAAAAACATCTTACTTTAGCTGTCTTCCCATGTTTGAGGAATTCTAAACATCAAGTCCTTTTTTGAGTAGCTAACTTTCCATGTCACCAGACAGACTCGGGGTGTAAAAATGTGAAACTTTAACTAATTTGCATGCACATTTTTGGTTCCCCCATTTCTGTGGATCAATTCTTGTTTAGTATCATTCAGTTGACTTGACTTTTCTATTTGTTGTAGATGCAAAATCTTGGTTTGGAACCATCTTCTGGCACATATGACGGCTTCTTAAGAGCAGTTGTGCAAGCAAGAGGTTTTTATGATGGCATGCAAGTGGTAAGATATGAAAATTTATGCAGGAACATATTTTGAAGATTCTTTCAAAACAAAAATGTTCATGAAGAGGGAAAAACCTCATTTCTCTCTCTCTCTCTCTCCCACATAAATGTGCCCTGGTATTTTATAGTCTGTAGTTTTGCCAAGTATGTCATTCATTTTGTTCTATACTTTTCAACGTACAATTGTTTATGCAACTCTTACTTCCCTTTTCTTGTTTTCTGACTTAAATAGTGTGTATCTAATCGTTTTGCAGCTAGAAGTTATGCAACAGAAAAATTTGAAGCCTTATGATTCCACTCTTGCAGCTATTTCCGTTGGTTGCAGCAAATGTTTACAACTAGATTTGGCTGAGTCCTTCCTGGATAAAATATCAAAAACTCCAAGTCCTTATCCTTATAACGCCTTTTTTGAAGCATGTGATGTTCTGGTCAGTGAGTAAATAAGATTGTGCTTGCTAGTAATTGAATATGGTTTTGAAAGAACAATTGTAGTATCAAATTATATTGAATTGGTTTTTGCCTAATTTACCACATGTTGATAAATTATTTTTCTCTTGGTGTCCGTTAAATTCTATGTACATAGTGTGCCACATTTTCTTAATAGTGATATTGCTACTCCTTTAAGATGGCTCTTTGTACTCCACAACTTTCTTGTTGAGCATCAAGAAACTTACTAGAAAACATTGAGTTATGCTTAATTCATGCAGATTCCCATAATCTTGATACATGTACTTGTTTGGAGTTGACTGCTAAAAGCCTATACTGTTGATAGATCCTCCCATTTAATGCTTCTGTGTAATTCTATGTGTAGGATCGACCTGAACGTGCTGTTCGAATGTTAGCTAAAATGAAAAAATTGAATATCCAGCCTGATGTCAGGACTTATGAGCTGCTGTTTTCATTGTTTGGTAATGTGAATGAACCTTATGAAGAGGGCAATATGTTGTCGCATGCGGATGTTGCTAGACGGATAAATGCTATAGAAATAGATATGATGAAGAATGGCATTCAACATAGTCATGTATCACTGAAGAATTTGGTAAGTTTTGCCTCTGATGTACTTTTTTAACTAAAAATAGGTTCGGAATGAATTTCATGATTTAAAAATTGATCTTCCATATTTGACGGTCTTCATGAAGTGTGTTGGGTGTTTGGTAATACATTGGCGGACATTATTTATCACGTTTAAGTACTTTTCAACTTATAAAAATGAGGTAACACCCAACTAGGCTTGTTTAGGTAAAGAAGAAGGACTACAGACTGCTTTTGGCCTGTGAGCTCAAGTGTTTAAGAATTGTATCTTTTTGCTCTAACTTTGTAGCTTTGCTCCTTTCATTGATTTTCTGCAGCTAAGAGCACTTGGAATGGAGGGTATGATAAAGGAGCTTACTCGGTATCTGCTTGATGCAGAAAGACCATCTTCTAGCTTATATGCTTTGCTGGGAACGCCTGTCTATAATGTAGTTTTGCATTCACTTGTCCAGGCTAAAGAGGTGAGCACTCGAAATTGTTTGATTTAGATCTTACATGTTTTACCTTAACACGCTTTTGTTTGCTCATAAATGAATAGATCTTTTCATGACATAGATGTCTCATATTTCACTATAAATTGACTCGATAGATGGGATTTTCTTTGAAATCCTGACATTGTTGAGACTGATAACCTATAAACATATTCATTTGACCTTTAAATTGATGTTTGATTTTTTTTTTTAATTTTCTTTAGACACATATGGCTATGGAAACATTCAAAATAATGAAATCGAGAGGAATTTCATCAGATGCTGTTACGTATGCTATCATGATCAATTGTTGCAGCACTATGAAAAGTGCTAGATCTGCTTATGCCCTGGTTTCGATGATGATTCGTGATGGTTTTTATCCAGAGACTGTTACTTACACTAGTCTCATTAAGGTACATCAGTTCACTTGGTATTTGTTCGTATAGAGAGTAGGTTAAAAAGTTGTTGATACAGGTTTAAGTATCTTCTTAATATGACTCAAAGAACCCTTTTTTGTTCTCCCTTTATTCTGCTTAGATGCACTTTGTTAGTGGCTACTGGTGTCAAGCTAGATATTAAGTAGCCTTATTTTTTTGGAAGCGCAGAGGTATCTGTGTAGCTTAACCTTATGATGTTTTAAATTTCCTCAGACTTTGCTGGGACTTGATGACTTTAACGAGGCACTGAAGTTGCTTAATCATGGGAAGCTGGACAAAGTCCAACCAGATGTGCTGTTATACAACACTCTTCTTCAAGAAGCATGTCAAAAGGTAATTGATTTAATTAAACTATGATCTGGTGATTATCTAATCACTATCACACTCGAAAATATTAAAAAGTGGATTGGCAACAGAATGTGTTGTATTAACATCTTTGGCTGCATGGTTTTCCATTGTAATGGGACCAAATTGTGTGATGCAGGTGTTTTCCATACCTTTTTCATTTCCCTATTTTCTTGTTACCCCTACTATCCCTGATTCCTTTGAGGCGTGGCTAGGTTGGGGAATATGGATATACTGCATGTCCCATTTCTGAATCTGTAGACTCTGCTTAAACTTTTAGTACAAAATGGTCTAGGACTGACCTTGAGTCCACAACTTACAAGCTTTAGTTTCCTTTCTGTAAATCATTCTATACAAAGTTCATGGCAGTTCATGTTTTGCATAATTTGTGATTGAAAAAGTTTTTAGGAGAAACATAAGGAGCACAGTGTGTGGCAATTTTGTCATGATGCTCTCAATGGCATGCCTCCCCTTTGGTGGTGTGGAGGATACTATTCCAAGTTGCCTTTGTGCAATGTTTCCATCCGTTTATGGATAATTAATTATGTTTTTTCCTTACCCCAAAATTAAAATTAAAAATAAAAAGAAATTCTGCTGAGCTATTGTCTTTGTGCTTTTGTTAAGTTGGATGGATGTTTATCAGTTCACTGCCTCTTTGCAGGGAAAAATTGATGTGATTGAGCTTATTGTTGAGCAGATGCACCGAGAGAAGATCCAACCTGATCCATCAACCTGTCATTATGTTTTCTCTGCATATGTTGACCAAGGTTTCTACAGCACTGCAATGGAAGCATTGCTGGTGATGAGTATGCGAATGATTTCCAAGGATGATGACATTCTTGAAGGAAAAAGGGCTGAATTTGAAAATCTAATTGTTGCTGAAGACATGGAAGCGCGGATAATAGACCTTTTTAAAATCTCTATGGATGATATCCATTTCGCCCTATTGCACTTGAGATGGTGTGCCATGCTTGGATACACGGTATCATGGTTGCCAAATGAGAGTCAGTGGGCCAAGAGACTTTCAGAAAATTATGCACTACTCCTTGAGAAGTAGTTAGGGGCTACTAACACATTCGTTAGGGAAGTGATATAGGTATTTACAGAGCGATAGTGCTGCATCGAATTAATTACTGATGATTCACTCATGGAGTAGAATGGATAAGCGTCTCACAACTCGTGGAGCAGAACGGATAACCTTCCTACACCAATTTGGACACATTTACAGCCAAGAATTGTCCCTGACTGTTGGTAGTTCAGAGTTCATTGTCACTTATACTTTCCTTTTTTCTTTTGGTTTGGTAGAAAGCAACTATTTTTCCGTTCATTGTGCCGGTAATCTGGTCAATGCGAGTTAGAGAACAGTAGCATTTTTTGCTGTACCAAACCCATTTTTGTAGACAAGGAATAGACCGCGTCTGTGCATAGACAAATCTGTAGCTGTTGGCTAGATTAGAGTTTGTATGTTACTGAGTCAAATTTTGAATATCTGACATGAAGAACAATAAAGATGTACATGTACAATTATGATGTAGGTCGTAATGTCCATTTTTTTTTTTTGGTCAATTTTTTCGTCTTGTCATTCTGAAGCCTTATGGTCATTTATCCGCCCATATCCTAACCCTCTCTTCCCCGTCTAGCAGCTGTGGACATCAATCAAAGCACGTCCAGGTATTCATGGTACTATTGTATGTAAATCTTTGGTCTGCATTCTTGTCCAGGATTTATTGGAAAGGCATCCGTCTGATTCGTAGCGGTTCAGTTTTTTCATTTATCTTTTCGGATCCACCCTTTTTCTTTAGCGTAGAATAGAATTTATCGTGTTCGAAAAAAAATATAAATCAAAGCAGATATTGTGAAAATTGTGACTAAAATGGACTGTGTTGCTTTTGTTTTGGTCTGGTCAATATCCGTATCAATGTGGAAAATTTGTTCAGACTATTTTAGGAATTAATTAAGTTGACTAGAATTATGGAAACAAACAGCCAGTTCTGAATGCTCTTGACAGAGTTTCTTCAAGTCAAGTTTGAAATAATTTTGGTAATTCATTTGGTGCCATCAATTCCAAATTTCCAATTCCATCAGTTGGGGACCTTTTCTTTTAAGCATTTTTTGAGAGAGTTCTGAATTGTGATGCAGGACTAAAAGCTCCTTAGAAGTGATTGAAATATCCTGAATAGGCATTAGCAACAAATTACAATTGATTGCCAAAGATAAGGTCCAAGCTCTTAAAAGTGCCTTCCAGGTAAATAAGACAAAGCCAACTGATCATCTCCCTTAAGCTGAATTCATTTTGAGGTGGAGCTCAATTGATTGTATAACAGTTCCAGAGACTTGCATGCTACTATTAACAGGCTGTTGACAAGGAGAAGTAGCTCTCTTAGAGAAATTGTACTTATTAAGTGCAAACTGTAATTGTGCTTCAGATAAAAAGGAAAAAAAAATAAAGAAGAAGGAATGTTAACAGAAACGTAAAGATTAATTGATCCAAACTTCTAACAAAAATTTACTAGTATTCCGTGCCAATTTATTACTAATTTAGTTTTACCTGCATCATCGCCAGCTAAATTGTACATGGAAGGTTTATGGCAATGGAAAACTAGTTGGACGAAATTGAAAAATATTTTTCAACTATTTCGGAAAAAAATCTTATTCAAAAATATCTCTGCATGTCTGTTTTAGGTAAAAATTATTAAAAGAAAAAGAAAAAAAGGAAAACGTAAAACTAGTGAAAGAAACTTTTTGGCATACAAAAGAATTAATTAAACTTATATTACCCTAAAGAGAAGAACTCTGATCTTAACTTTTCCTGTCCCTAATACATTTGGTATGTAGACCAAAACATCATTGTTATTTCAATTATTCAACCATAAGTTTTTTGCCACTAATTTGATAGAATGCCAAAGACTTTGGTCTTTCATTGATTTCATGTCAAGACAAGTATCATATCATGTGTATGTCCTCCTCCATTTATGCTCTCTTTATTTATTAATAAAATTATAGGGCTGGTATTCTCTCGTGTATAACTTTTGTCAAAAAAATTACATTCAAAGATACAAAATACCTAAACATGTATAGATACATATATATCGACTACTCCAAGTTATTAGGAGTATAGTATAGATTCTCTTTTGTTTTATTTCATTTTAGAGCAAAAGCAGGAAAATCTTTAATCTAGAGTATTTTATAAATATTACTCGAATTGAACCGCGTCTACCCGAAAGAAGACTATGATTTCATTAAAGTTTGAGACATGAGTTTTTTAAATGAAAGAGCTGATTTTTTTTTCACAAGAATTAATTTTCTTTGCTTACACATTGAAGAAGCCAAGAAAAGATTAAAAATGTGAAATAGTTCTTGGACAGGTGAGGAGAAAAAGAGTTCAAAGGGGCCACTGGCAAGGTGTATTTTCAGTCAAAAGTTCCCATGGTTTTCCACACGTGTAAGGTTTTGACATATATTTATAGTGAAAATGGATTAAGGTGACCAAAAGATATAACCACTACGATCAGTCTAGAGGAAGAATTGTTTTGATTGCATTTTTCTGGACTTTTTGTAAAAAAATTACTGTAGCAATTTGATGTATGTGAGGTAAAAGGTGATTGAAAAATGTGTCAATAAAAAACGTAGCAATTTGTAGCGATTTGAAAAGTTGCAATCCAAACACACACGTAGCGATTTGTAGAAAAATTTAAAGTTTTGCTCACTGTCAGTTTCAAGGTTTGAATCTTTGACAATTGGGATAGAAAGGATGTGCAAAGTGGGGAAGGCTAAAAAAAAAAGTGACAGAAAAATAAACTAAAGCCTGTAGTACAACAGACACCAAATCTTAGAGGACTTGCTGCATATGTGTCCTTTAGCGGACGCTCAAAATTGAAATTGGATTAGTCCATTGGTTAATTGCAGAAAAAAAGGGACATAACTTACATCACGAGATATGCACATAAAAAAGCTTATCAACAGCAAATCTGTCACCATGGAATTAAATTAGGTTAATTGCACTAAGCCGCCTAAACAATTGGTGTGATTTAAAATTTTCTTCCTAATGTTGTAAAATAACTCTAATTATGCACTTCTTGAACATTCGAATATCCAGGGAGGAAATATTTTGGTCCACAAAAATTACACGGTATGCTCTTCTAGTAAGTGATTTCCAATTTTATTTTTTTTGCATCATGAAATAATTTATGTTTGTAAATAGAATACAAAGCATGCAATTTTTTTAATTGGTTGGATTTTACTTATTAAGGGCATTTTCCCCCAATGAAAGAAAAAATATCTCCCATGTTCTTCTAGTTTTACTGAAGCAAATATAACGGTATTAATGGCTTTTCATAAACTGTTAACACTGAATTTTAAGGGTTATTATCACTTTATCCCCTTCAACTATATCACCACTATCAGTTTACTCCCTAACATTATCTTTTAGTCATTTCACCCCTATAAGTAATTCAACTCAACATGTTAAAAATTTTTGGACAAAAATACCCTTTTATTTTATAGCATTACCACATTGTTTTAGGGTTATTATCACTTTACCCCCTTAAACTATATCACTACTATCAGTTTACCCTCTAACGTTATCTTTTAGTCACTTTACCCCCATAAGTAATTCAACTCAACATGTTAAGAAATTTTGGACAAAAATACCCTTTTATTTTATAGCATTACTACATTGTTATTATCACTTTATTCGTTTGGATTATAGTGATACAATCACTTTAGTTCCTATCATTATTTTCTAGGCATTTTACCTCATCATTAATCTAACTAGAATGGTCAAAAAATTTTAAATATATTTACCCTTTTTACGTATAATTAAAAATAAAAAAGTTGGAATGGTTATTCTTCCTATTTTTCACTTTAAAAGATCAAAAAACATAAAAATAAAAGGGTTTTCTCAAATTTCTTTTTTTCACACTTATTAATACTAGGAAAGAAAAAGAGATAGGAAAGAAGGAGATAAAAAATTAGATTTTGCAAAAAAAAAAAAAGAAAAGTCTAATATTATCGTATTACTTTAAGATTGTCGGGATTAGAATTGGAATTTGGTGGTAAACAAAAAAGTGAAATAATTTTAAAATGATAAAAGTATTTAATTCTTTCTTATTTGTAATTTTTTTTAAAAAAAATTGAGCTCTCTCTCTCCCCCCCCCCTCCCCCTCTCCATCTTTCTATTTTTTTTTCAATATTAATAAGATAACCCAAAAGAAAGAAATTAATACTTTGATTTTTTTTTCTTGATACTAAAAAGGAGAAGAGTCACTATAAATTTTTTATTATTTTTATTATGCAAAGAGGAGGGTATTTTCTTCTAAAGTTTTTTTAACTTGTTAAGTTGGTTTAATGGTAGGATAAATTGTCTAAAAAAATAACTCTAGGGAGTAAATTGATAATGAGACTATATATTTTATGGGGGCAAAGCGATAATAATTTTAAGGGCTAAACATGTCTTTTTACTTTAATTAACAAACTCCGTTAAGTTTAACCATTAGTTTTGGGAGTAAAGTGATTAAACGATAACGTTAAGGGGGAAATTGATAGTAGCACCAAACGTTAAGAGGGTAAAGTGATAATAACCCTTGTTGTTATCACTTTATTCCTTTAAATTATAGTGATATAATCGCTTTAATTCCTAACATTATTTTCTAGGCATTTTACTTCATCATTAATCTAAATAGTATGGTAAAAAATTTTAAATATATTTACCCTTTTATATATATAATTAAAATAAAAAGTTGGAATGATTATTCTTCTTTTTTCACTTTAAGAGATCCAAAAATATAAAAATAAAAGGGTTTTTTCAAAATTTTTTCACATTTATTAATACTAGGAAAAGAAAAAGAGATAGGAAAGAAGGAGACAGAAAATTAGATTTTGCAAAGAAAAAAAATAAAGAAAAGTGTAACATTATCGTATTAATTTAAGGTGTTGAGATTAGGATTAAAATCTGGTGGTAAACAGTAAAATAAAATAATTTTAAAATAATAAAAGTATTTAATTCTTTTTTATTTGCATTTAAAAAAAAAAGAATTGAGCTCTCTCTCTCTCTCTCTCTCCCAATCTTTCTATTTTTTTTAATATTAATAAAATTACCAAGAAAAAAGAGATTAATACTTTGATTTTTTTGTTGATACTAAAGAGGAGAAGAGTCACTCTAAATTTTTTATTATTTTTATTATACAAAGAGGAGGGTACTTTCTTCTAAAGTTTTTTAACTTGTTAAGTTGGTTTAATGGTGAGATAAATTGCTTAAAAAATAACTCTATGGGGTAAATTAATAATGAGGCTATAGTTTATAAGGGTAAAGTGATAATAACTTTAAGGGCTAAACTTGTCTTTTTACTTTAATTAACAAACTCCGTTAAGTTTGACTGTTAGTTTTGGGGGTAAAGTGACTAAAAGATAACGTTAAGGGGAGAAATTGATAGTGACATCGAACGTTAAGCAAATAAAGTGATAATAACCCGAATTTTAATCGCCAGGGGAAGTGCAGGGGATAGTTCAAGTTACAGCTAATGTAAGCAGACTTTAGTGCATTTAACCTTTAAAATTCTCCTTGCAGATTTTGTTATGGTTCAAAACCCGCATATGTAATTAAAATAGAATCTAGATGGTATTTATTGGTGCACCCCTCTCATTAAGATGAGTAACGCCCCTTCATCCCTTTATATAATCAGTATAGGTGCTGCCTTGTTTAAATAAAATATAGGCAAACCATTAGCTGAGACGGGTGGCCGCGGTTCAATTTGAATCGAAACTTACGGTTGAGGTTGAGGTTTACCAAAAATTTGAATCGAAATCGGAACTAGAACTAGAGATATAGGATTGATTCAAACCATCTAAAAAAACACATGTTATCTAAACCTATTTAGTTAGTTTAGAATTCAATATCAATAGTCAATATCCAATACCAGCAACTCTCACTTCTAGTTCAACAAACCATTGTCCCATCTCATTAGTAAATCTAGACCCCATATCTAATCTAAATCCTATACCAGTACAATCTTATCAATAATGAGATTTTTTTTTATAAAATTTTTCTACATTCATTGTCATATTTTCTTATAATCAATTTTATAACAACAAATGTTCAAGCATAACTAAAAGAATCGAAACCGTAATTGAATTAGAATCATAATCGAAACCAAATTGGAATCGGAGGTTCAAGAATTATAACTATAATATCCCTTATTGACCAGTTTAGGTTCTATTCTTCAGAAGGACCGAAACAGTCAATTTTTAATCCGGAATCAACTGTTCTAAAACCATGACTAGGCCTGTCAATCGGAGCTAATGAGCCGGGTTCATAAATGTGAAACTCATACTCAGCTCACATAATATTTGGGTTATGAGCCTTAATCGGGTTTAGCCCAAACTCACTTATTACTCCTTAATTTTCTTAATATAATTACTAAAACTATTAAGTTGTAAAACTAATTTAACATTTACAAGACTATAATATTAAAACTAAACATGAACAAATAATAGTTCTTAAAAAGTATATAAACCAAAAAAATTTCAACAATATTTATATTTAATTCGTTCAAAATGCATGAAAAATAGTAATAAAACATGCGATCATAAGCCAAGACATCTTTAAAAGTTGAAACCTTTTTTATAATCTTGTGCTTTAAATCTAAATATGTTTGATGATTTGTGTTTGTAGACCAAAAAGTAATCAACCAATATTATGCCAATACAAAAATTTACTCAGCCAATAAGAAAAGTTAGAGATTTAATTATGCATTACTAATATTAGTTCTCAAGAAACCTCATAGAAGAGTCTTTAGATGTATTTTTGTACTTTATAATTTTTATATATATTTAGTATTTAGTAATAATATATTTGGATATATAATTATACATAATATCAAAATATAAATATTATATATATAGATAATTAAAGGGCCGGCCCTATATCCGATTTGAGCCTAATAAAACCCAAACTCGACTCATATTTAATTCGGGCATAATTTTTAGGCTCAAAACTCAGACCGGCTCACTAAATGGTTGGGCTTATTGGGTTTTTTGTCAGGCCGAACGAGCCGAACTTGGGCTGATCCAATCCCATTGACAGTCCTAACCATGACCAGGCCCAGCTAAGTAGGGGCAAAGTGGACAAAACATTTTCTCAGCTCAAGAGAACACTCTAGTAGTCCAAAAATAACAAAATAGGGAAACAAAAGTGAAAATTGTCATACTTTTTCGTAAATTCCACTCCAACTTCCAAATTCCACACGCGAAACAGCTATCAATTTGAGGGAAACTTCTGCAGTTGACTAAGAGTTGCTCGAAATGGACCGGAACGTCTATGGTAAAATGCAACAAGTTTCTTAACCCTAGCCAATGAAATTGTGTTGCGCCACGCACGAAACTTCTGCTTAAATGTAAGTCTTTTTGTTGACCTAATTGTCAGTCAGTCAACGATTATTTAAATGTTTACGTCAATTCATTATCCCTTGGGTGGGAAATAAATCACATTAATGTATTTTAAATCGTGCTTGCACTCGGTAATCTATTTTGGAAAATAAATAAGAGGGTATTTAGATGTAGGTCCACCAATAAATTACTTACTGATGAAGATAAACATACTTCTCAGTTTTCACACCTATGTAAGATGAATAAACCAAACTAAACCATAATTCTTCCCAGAAAAAAAAAAAGATTAGTGAACAATATTAATAAAAATTAATTAATTTTTTATACATTGACAGTGTATATACCATCACCATTTGATGCATGACAACTTATCTGAATTTAAATTTAAAATTTTAAAAAGATTTACTATCAGTGTTATGCATCTCATCCGTAATAGTGTATACACTATCAGTGTATATAAGATTTACTCAATTTACTCAGAAAGAAAAAGAACGTGTATAAATATCGTGCCCGACTTCAAATAGCCTCATGCTGCTTTCTATTTTGATTTGCTTACCACAAATTATAATGAAAACTAAAAAAAGCTAGTACACTGAAATTGACATTCTATAGGCTTATTGGCTCATGCAAGTTTTCTTAATCTACAGATCCATTTGAATTGGTCATTTTTTCAAAAACAAGTTTTTCAAATATAATGGTATAGTAATACACAAATAAAAATAACTTAAAAACATCTCATCTATATAATATATCAAATATTTCAAAAAAAATCATAGTAAAAGTTTTTCTATACACTGCTACAATAAAATTTTTTAAAAACACCTCAAAAATAACTAATTTAAACGGAGTAAGTGCCATAATTGTGGGTTAAACTCCATTTATTGTGGGTGAATTAAGAAAGTGCCATAATTTTGGTTGTTGGTCAAACTCCATTTTGAGTAAAAATCAAACGTCCTTAATTAAGATGACAAAAAACATAAAAATGGACTCGCTTTTTGCATTGTAGTGAAAACTGGTCACTGTAAAGACTTCCTACCCAATATCTTCCGGCAGCAATTCGATTCCCACTGTAAATTTCCAACATCTTTTAAGACTTGATACCCAAACAAAACCGATCAGAATAATCTTACCCTCAATTTTTTCTGTTTTAATTTAATCCCTTTTCTATATTTCTTTTTTTTTTATGTACATATAGTTTCGAAGTCTTCCACCCCTATTAGAACTTTCGTTCTAGTCTCCAACCTACATCTACTTCACTGTTCTTTGTCCCACAACCTAGCAACGGTTTTCATCCATTTCAGGGTTTCCGAGCTTTAACAGTGTTGTCGAACATATTCCCAAAACTTAAACTACGGTTATCATATTCTTTAGGGTTCTTCTGAGTTTCATAGGTGTGTTTAAACATGGAGGAGTACGTTGATTGCGAGTGGGAGCAGTACGTTGATTGCGAGTGGGAGGACTATGTGGTTATCCACCGGAGGTCGGAGGATTTCAAAGTTCCTACCGATGATGATGAGATTGATGGCGCTGCCGCCGGCGAAGAAATGGATGAAGAGTGCTACGAAGTCCCAGTAAATCGTGTTCTGGAAGCCTGCGACAGTCGTTTTTCAAAGGGTTTTCGAGTTTTGAATCAGGAAGGTATTCTTGCTCGTGTTCAGGATGATATTGCGAAGCTTTCGAGTGTTTTATCGCTTTCCGAGGAAGCGACGACCAGGTTGTTGTGCAAATATGGTTGGAACATTGAAAATCTTTGCGACCAGTGGTTTCCCGATGAAGACAAAGAGAAAGTTTGGAAGGTTTTTGGTTTACTGGGAATAAATCCAATCGGTGATCAATCTGAATCTGCTGCCGGATTTTCTGGTGATTATCTTGTAGCAACTTATATGGGATTAGGCCGGAAAGGGTCCATGAGGTGGTGTCCTGCAGGTTGCGGCCGTGCGGTTGAAATTCTTCTGGGGGAAACAGGTGGGAGGACTTATGATGTTACTTGTGATTGTACACGTGAATTCTGTTGGAATTGTTTAGGGGAGGCTCATAGCCCGGTAGATTGTGAGACTGTGGATAGATGGAAAAAATGTCCTGAATCCCAAAATATGAATTGGGTATTAGCTAATTGTAAGGCTTGTCCATCATGCAACAGACTACTGGAGGATGCTACTGCAGGTATGCAAGCGATTTGTCCATCACCTTGCAATTATGAATTTTGTTGGGTATGCTTAGGTCCGTGGTCGGACCACGATACGACTGCAGATGGAAATTACACTTGTAGATTCTACGACGATGTGAAAAAATCCGGTGACTTGGACGAAACTGAGAAAGAAAGGGAGAGGGCTAGGATTTCTTTGGAGAAGTACAGGTATTGTCACGAGAGATGGAGTACTCATGATGAATGGAGGCAAATAGCTTTGTTGGATATGCAAGAATTGAAGGCAGTGCATCTTAAGAACCTGAGTCAAGTTCAGAATCGAAGCGAAGACAATTTGGAGTTTATCACTGATGCTTGGGATCAGATTGTGGAGTGTAGGAGAATTCTGAAATGGGCTTATGTCTATGGCTATTATAGACCAGATGATGATCAGTGGAAGATGAACTTTTTCGAGTACGTGCTAGAACAAGCAGAGGCTACTTTGAAGAAACTCCATCAATGTGCACAGACTGAACTGCAAATTTACCTCAAAGTTCCTTTGGAGGATTTTGATGGATTTCGAGTGAAATTGTCTAAGTTGACTTCGGTGACTCGAAATTACTTTGATAAATTGGTTGGAGCAATAGAAAATGGTCTTCTGACGCAGATTCAGAAAGTTGCAAGATAAGAAGCCTTGACGAAGATCTGAGATGAGTTTTAGCAGCTGTTGCAAGGTTCTGATTTCTTCCTTCAGTTATGTAGATACAATTAGGTTGTTTAGGTTCTCTTCTCAGTTTGGTATTTAGTTTTCAAGTTTGTTTGATCAACTAGATGAGCATACTGATTAGGGAATCTGTTTATTTACTGTTTTTTACATGGTAATAATGTCGTTTGGATTACTAGTTTGTTGGTTTTAGACATGTTCAAGATTGTTGATGGTGTAGAAAGAATAGGTCCTAAAATGCCTGAGTCCAGCTGCTTGAAGGGTAAATAAACAATTGTTTGTTTAATTGGAGTGATTTTATACACTTCTGAGGAATATCTGTTGGAATTACCTTGCATAAATTGGGGTAAAAAAATGGGGCTTTTGTCTTCACTACGTGGTCATCACGAAAAGATAATTGCACTTAACAAAATATTTATTAAGACCAAGTCATCACAATGAATGTCACTCTAAAAAAAAAGAATAAAAAAAAGGCCATCACTTGATGGAGGTTGTTGAATCGACCTTTGACTAATTTTTTTTTTTTTGGATAACGACCGTTGAATGGTTTAAAAGAGAACAAGTTGTATTTAATTATAGCCTTTACTCCAGCCTATTTTTTTCCTAGTCAAGCATCCAATTTATTCTATGTGTAAATTTGATCATCTTATTACAACTCAACTAGCTTGTGATACCCAACTATCTCTAAAGTAGTTAGCCACCAACGAGAGAATTAAATCTTTTCTTGAATGTAGGTCAAAGAATTAAAACATGCATTATTTTCAGTTTAATTCGATGATAGTTTAAGCCCTTTAGAGTTTTTCATTGATTCCTTTGGATCCATCCCTTCCCTTCAGTGTAAATTAGTGCTTAGTAAGTATAGAATAGAAATTATAAAAAAATAAAAAATAAAAACTTGTCTTAATTTAAAATTATAAAAAAAAAAAAAAAAGCTTGACATCTTGACTTGCTGAATCTTTTATATTTCTAGGTTGCATCATGTTTCACAATCAAGACTTTGCCCTTTTGTCTTTTTCTTCTCTTTCCCCTTCTCACGCGCAAGACTAAGTTGAGGCTGTAGAGCTTTTGTCGTTGCTGCATTATCCATATTTCCTTTCCTCCCGTCCGTGCCTCTCATTGGTGATGCTGAGTCGGCTAACACTCTTGCCTTAGGCACCTGGGGTCGTCACCTTTAAATGTTACTCTCTCTGTCTTAGTCACTTGGAACTTTTTTTTTAAGTGCTAAAAAAGGATTACATAGGTAAGGATGCATCATTTAATCACAAAAGAATATGTACTTCAATCTTACTATCAAATGTGAGGACTGTGTTACCTATTGTTTCAAGGCCTATTTTAATTCGTAGTGATAAACTGTAGTTGAAACTATCTAATATTTGAATCCTGCTATGAATGTAATAATTATGTTAATGATCGGTTTATGATATCAAAACTTTTTTTTATCCATGATGGTAATTATAATTGAAACCATTTAATATTTATTTCATGTTGTTAATGCGAGAATTGTTTTAATGAACAATCTATGATTTCAAGGCATATTATAAGCCCGTAATGAAAACTATATTCGAAACCATCCAATTTTTTGAACCCAAAATAAAAAGTCCCAAATAGCCTTGCTCTTCAATCATACTACCTGAAGACTGAGCATTTTTTTTTTTTTAAATTATCTGTATCCTTGTAGTGTGTGTTGAACTATCCTCCTAAGTGCGTTAGTTTCGCAAAACAGTGTCGTTTTAATGTGTGTTTGCCAAGTTTGCAAAACTATTTCTGGCTACGGCGGAATGTGAACATTTATGGGCAGAACCAATACGAGAAACGGAGAAAGGCCGATAGTGCTTGGTGGGGCCCGGTAGAGGGAGGCAGCCTTAAGATGTGCCATGAAAAAGTAGGGCTAGGGCCAGCTGCTTGCGGATCAAACAATAAGAATGCAATTCACGTGCTCGGTGAAAAAAAAAACTTTTGATATTATAGGGAAAGCCCTTTTGCAAATTTAGTCTTCATAAAATGGCCCGATAATTAGAGATATTTTGGAAACTCTCCAGATATTTGAATCTTCTTATTATGTGAGGACTGTGTTACTTATGGCTCCAAGCATGCTCGGTGAAAAAAAAAAACTTTTGATATTATAGGGAAAGCCCTTTTGCAAATTTAGTCTTCATAAAATGGCCCGATAATTAGAGATATTTTGGAAACTCTCCAGATATTTGAATCTTCTTATTATGTGAGGACTGTGTTACTTATGGCTCCAAGCATGCTTTACCTCGTAGTGGTAATTGTACTCGAAATTACCTAATATTTGAATTTTGTTGTCAATGTAATGACTATATTAATGAGTCACCTATAATCCCAAGATATGTTTTAACTAGTCGGAGTAACTATAGTTGAAATTATCCAATATTTGAATCTTATTGTTAATATGAGGATTGTGTTAATGTGCAACTTACGATCCTAGGCATGCCATAGTCTGTAGTGATAACTATACTTGAAACCACCCAATTTTTAACCAAAAAAAAAAAAAGTCCCAATTAGCCGTGTTTTCCAATTATTACTTGCCTCAAGACTGAGCTCTTTATATATATGCATATATATAATCTATATCCTTTTAGTGGGTGTTGAACTCTCCTCCTAATTGTGTTATTTTCACAAAACTGTGTCGTTTTAATGTTTGTTTCCGAAGTTTGTAAAACATATGGTATGAATAGTCATGTACAAAATTCCAAAAGCAAAGAAGGAATATAAGCTTTTCCAAAAATACCACAAACTATCAGGGCTCTGGAACAATATCATCGGTGCTTTTTTTTTTAGCTGTTAGGGTAAAAGTACAAAAAGGTTACAGTTATTCTCTTTCTAAAAGAATGACAAAATGTCCCCACTTGTTAGACATGTGGAGCCAGGATTCTTTTTTTAGGTGCAAGGAATTCTTGCGAGGCATTAAAGTATGACTTGAAATTTTCTTT
This sequence comes from Coffea humblotiana, assembly GCA_023065735.1. Classification (NCBI taxonomy): domain Eukaryota; kingdom Viridiplantae; phylum Streptophyta; class Magnoliopsida; order Gentianales; family Rubiaceae; genus Coffea; species Coffea humblotiana. Next base: position 29,627,433 of record CM041213.1, on the reverse strand, counting down.
GGGCACAAGGAATTCGTTAATGCCTTACAAGTCATTAAAGTGTGACTTTTGTTAAATTAAGTTCTTACTAGTGGATTAGAACTCTAAAACCATTGGGCATGTACTGTACTAGTCAATTATGTATTATCTCCATAATATGTTTCTTTCTTTAGTAACTTTTAGCAGATTACTTATATGCACATACACATATTGACTTTCGACAAATAAGTGGGGGGTACAAACGAAATTTTTCTAAAAATCGACACCTAAACAAACATTTTTTTGGGTCAACTGGGACATATTTACACATTAGTATGGTAAAACAAAATTTTGTCTTCCAAAAATCCCGTACCTCAAAAGGCTAAAACTGACATTTTCCTTTGCTAGATCCTTGGATGCTCAATATTACATTTTCTCTTCACATTTATAATGCATTTGTAAACTACAAAAATTCATTGAAGTCGAAAATTTTTATTTTGTTCTGAGCCATAAGTTCCACGTATCGTAAGCAAAATTTCTCCAACTAGTGGAGGTAGCACCTTTGGCAAAGGGGTCAATGTTGTAAATATCCTAAGGAGCTAATATAATCATGGAAAAGTTGTTGCCAAAGTGAAGCAGTTGAAACTTCAATGTAGTAATTGGATTAGTGATTTATTTTGATATAGCGGAAGCAAAATTTGGTTATACAATATACGATGGGAGGAAAAATGGTGACACTATTTATATAGAATTATAGGGTTTCTGGTTAAAGTCAATTAAAGTTTGACTAAGGATGCGTTTGATAAAATTGAAATCTGAAAAGTGAAGTTTGAATCTATTAAATTATTGAATTGTTAAATACTAAATTTGATACATTTTAGTGTATATTAGATTACTTAATTAAGTGAATATAGTGTTATTTAATTAATTCAGATGTTCTATTTTTGTTTATTAAATGTGTTTGAATATATTAAGATCTGAATCCATTAAATTTAAGTGTTAAATTGATTTATCAAATAGGGCCTAAGTTGTTGCTATATATATATTGTAACGTCATCTTTTTTTTTTTTTTAGTAAAAGTGGAAGGTCTCGAATCTCAAACCTCTCAATTACACTTCTTCTCTGTACCACCTATTCAATCTCCCTCCCGAGGACACCATCCTTTAATTTTATTAATAACCAAAATTCAGGAAGGGGACATAAACCTGTCCTCAAAAAAGTACAGTGGGAGACCTGTCCTCAAAAAATTACAGTGGGAGATTAAGTAAAGCATAAGAAATTTACAAAGAGAAACTAACGTTACACTCCTGGGATACTAAGAAAACCGTAAAGATGGTAGACCAGATCTATCACTTTAAACTTGTTCCAATTAATGTTGAGAATTGTTGGAAAGCAAGAGAACCGGCTTATTTGCTTCAAGATAGCAATGAGAAATTTCAGGAAAGATATGCCTATAACTGATAAGCAAGTTTCTGAACCTCATGATAGATATGCCAAGGACATTTTGCTTAACCTCGAAGAATCGTCACCAAACTAAAGAATCAGCCTCCAAATGGATAAGGGAATAAGCCTGATCACCACATAAGAAAACACCAAACAATAATGCCTTAGCTTCAGCTTGAATGCTAGTTAAATTCCAAACGAGCAAGAGTAAGCTAAAAGGAACCGACCATTTGAATCCCTCAACAGTCCACCACCTTTCCACTCATTCCTGCTGGATTCCCTCTGCAGCATCCATCAGCGTCGAGCTTTACCATATTTACTGCAGGACAGCAACATTCCACCGAAAGAAGACGAGATGGTTTAACAGAACAACGTAGAGAATTCAGAAATTGACGCCATGAAGTGGGATCATAATGAACACCTTTAAACTGAAGAGAAAAAGCCTCTTTGAATTAAACTTTTTTGTCATCTTTTTATTTTACCACTATTTTAACTTTCAAATTCCAATAAACTTTTTTGTTTGCAAAAAAAATCATAATATTTGCTAAAAAAAATAAGGCTTGTAATAATTTCCATTTGTTTTAATAAAAACAACTTGAGTAGTATAGCTGATACAATAAAGAATTTGTAGTATAGTTGATGCAACAAAGAAGATGTATATTTTTTAGCAATGAAAGGAAATAATATTAAATTATTGATAATTTCATGAATAAAAGATCAATAATATCATTCCACTTACGTTTTTTTTTCTTGTATTTTTAACTTTCCGGGGATAAAGTTTACGCATTTAAGGTTAAGAAAACTGTTTTTTTAACAAATAGGTTGGTAATGGGTAACCCAATAAACAATTTGGGCTCATTTGATCCAACCCACAATAACCTATGACCCAACTAACTCAACCCAAACTGTAAAATAAGTGAGTGGATTGGCGGGTTGTTGAATTTTGGGTTTAATTGCCAGCATTAATCACATCCATTCTAATGTTATATCTATTAATTATATTATTTTATTTGAGAGAGATACTTTCTAACGATATATTAATTGATTACACCTTTTGAACACAACTAAATAAATAAAAAAATAAAAATTTTGCATAATTTTTTTTGGGGCTGCACCGAAATAATATTCTTAAATTGCTTATGTACCCTTGATTAGATCAAACCTTACGCAGTTCGAGCGAATTAATCGTAACCTCTATTTTGTGGTTTTGCTTTTCTTTTTTTATAGATTTAATGGGAAAAGCAATCGCACTTTTGATAAGTAATTTTTTAATTCTTGATTCAATGGGATTATTATTTAATCGGAATTTCCATGAATTAATTATTTATCGTGGTGCGTGAATGAAAATATTTGTCAATTCTTGCTTTAACTTTGAGGTGATTGAGTTACTTTAGTTATCAGATAGGTTCGTCCAAGTGTCCTATTATTTGCGTGAGAGAAATGAAGTTGTTGATGTTCTGTCTAATGTGACTGCTATTAGGTATCCTCCCTTGAGATTTCTAATAATTTCACTCAACTCCTTGAGATTTACATAATTATAGAAACCTCCCATTGTATAATAAAAAGATAACAATGCCCTTTATTTAATTGTCAACTTATTGAAAAACTCTACCAAAAATTAGTCCCTCTCATCTATTGTCAACCATTGGCTCAAACTATAGCCTTCCTTATTTAATTTTCTATTCTCTTCCTCTTATATATTCTTTTCTTTCAAACTCATTTATCTATTCCCATCGACCAAATGTGTACTGCTGCCAGCAATATAATCAGCATGCCTACCAATCACCACTGTTTACGCATCTTGATGTCTATTCCCAAATTCCAATTCTCTCCTTCATTAATATTAAAAAGGTTATTTATGCCCATTTTTGCTCTTAATTTTTTGCACGTATCAGCAAATTGAAATTATCAAAGAACAAGTTGAGTGATAATTTCATGGGATAATTTCAGAAACCCCCCTTGAGGTTTTCGGCAATTTCATTTAGCTCCCTTGAAATTTTAAAAATTACACATACCTCCCTTGTCATTTAAAATGATAATATTACCCTTAAATATTTTAATGAAATTCCCTTGTTGATATGCTTATACTTAGAATGAATTTTAAAATTATTTTTTCATTATTTTTCCTTCTTATTCCTTTTTTTAATTTTTTTTGTCAATAAAACTGTAGAATTACCACTATTATTTCTAGTTTCTATTGTAATCAAATGTCGAACTAGTGATTTTTTTTATGAGTTAAATTTATATGCAATCCAATGTTTTGTTAATCTTTGTTTTCTATTTTTTGGTATTGAAATTTATAATAAATAAAAAAGAAATGGCCCAAAATCACTACTAAATTATGATAATCCCACTATTCAAAAAATTTCATAAACTCTAAAATGAATTATTTTAACATTTTCTTTTCTATCTTATAAATCTAAATCCATAATAAAATACCATTAAAAGTATCCTATCATAGTAATAAAATTATTATTATAGTTGTTTATCAAATAGTAGATATGGACATGAAAATTTTGGTACCTTTTCCTTATACTTGTACTAGATAATCTTATAATTGTCTAGGAAAGTAAATTAAAACTCATTATACAAGGGCATTTTTGGGTATTCATTTAAAAATTTGACCAAGTCAACATTATTTTAAGGTTTTGTTACTGAAACTATCAAATCAAGGGATGTAGATGTAATTTTCAAATCTCAGTGAAATTGTCAGAAACCTCAGGGGAGGTTTCTGAAATTCTCCCTAATTTCATTGTCAAACTAGGTAGAGATGAAAATAGTAGCAATGATAAAAAAAATTAAAGGTGGGAAATGGAAAAGGGACTAAATAAAGATTATACTATTATGGTTGTTATAGAAAAAATTTCCAACTACATTGCATTTTTTATTTTTGATTTGTAATTATTAATGATGGTATTCCTATAGAGCTAGAATTTGACTGATTTTAAACTCTTTGCTGATAGAGAATATTGAGTGATGGTATTAGTGGTGACAACTTAGACTATTTTATACTAAAAAGGTGGTAACCATGGAATTAGAGTCAAGCAATATTGATGAATACAGTGTTGTTGGGTGCCAAGCAAAATTTGAAGTTAATATGAGATTGTAGATAAGTTTTTAGATATATAATGGAGTATTTTTATTTGACTCAATAGTTTGCATTGAAAGTCTTTAGGTAAAAGAGGAACTTTGACTATTTACTTAATAGTGATTTAAATCTTGATGGGTAGGTAGTGGTAATTACAAGAAAGGATGAATGACAATAGAGACAATGAACCATTTTTTTTCTTTTTATTTTTGTTGTGAATTATAAGCCAAATGCATTCTAGAATTCTTGAGAAAAGTCTAGCTTTTTGGGCCTATAATATTACTTAAATAGTGAAAATAGGGGAGATAATTGTAATTTTTAAAATTTGAGAAGCTTCCTGCAATTGTTAAAAACCTTAGGGGAGGTATGTGGAATTATACCTATAATCATATAGCCTACTTCATTATTCCTAATAGGGGATATTTCTCTCCCTCTTTTATTCTGCAATTTTATATACTTTTTCAAAGTTAAATTTGTTGTTTAAATTTTTTGTGGTCACAAGTATTTAAAAGCATCGATTCGGTCAATGGTTTCGTTATATACTGCCTAACTCTTTGATGTATACATTGGTAACTTTTTAAGATAAGTACCATTCATTTTGTTATGCATCTCAATCTATTGTTTTAGTTATATTTGTTATATCAATTTTTTGTTAGCCAGCCATGGAAGGTTAATATGGAAACAATAATACTTATTAGCATATTACATGAATTTTTTTGGGATGCGGGCGTTACATTGAGAATGAAAATGAGGGAAGTAGATGTACAGTTAAATACCTCCATCCTCCAAGGAGTCAAGTGAAGTAATTAGAAATTTCAGGGGAGGTTTTTGAAATTATATTTTCTGATCTGATTTTATTTTCCTTTTTTGATTTCCTTATTTGGAACTTTTCCTTTCTCCGACTCGAAGTATGTTACATATTCTACAGCATAGAACCTTTTTAGGTTCGTCTGAGCAATGGCCCAGTGATATTTTTTTTTTCCTTGCAAAAGAGTAAATTTATTTTTCGCAAGTGTTACAATAAAGGTTTGGTAGTGGGTTCACCTTCATTTCTTATGTCCTTATATAGTGATTAGCACCAAATAGAAAAAACATATTTTTCTTTTACTATTTTGCTATGAAACATATAAATATATGCTTATGTGGGGAGGGTTGGGGGTAAGGTGGGAGAGGTTGTAAATAATAGATCCTGAGTTCAAAACCTTTTTACCTTCTACTTACAATATATATATATATATATATATATATATATATATATATATATATATGCTTATGTGTATGAGCAAAATACTAATTTTTTTTTATTACTATGTAATGTTTCGATTTAAATTTAAAATAGTAACTTATTGCCAATTTAAGTTGCTCTCTGCTACCTTTAGCCAACAGTTTTCCCTATATTAATTGGATTGCCGATGTAGTTTCCACGTATTTACCTTATTAATCTCCTTTACTACTTTTCCAATAATGATTTGGTAAAATCAGAGGATTTGGTAACAATCACGGCTTCCCTAATAATTCCAAAACCACTAAGATAGAATATCCAACTTGGTAAGTTTGGTTCAATAAAATCCCTTTCGCCCGCCCTAGCGCTTTTGCCCTAGACATACAACTTCGAAGCTCCCTTACTACTTTTCCTTTGCTTCCCTTCGATTTTTTTTTTTCTCTGCATCGATGGCCGCTGAGTACGTTTTCCATGAAGAAGGGTACCGTGAATACCAAGATGAAATTAACAACAGTGAGGTAAAAATTGCAATAACAATAATAACTGCTAGTAGAAAAGGGCACGCTTAATGTGTATACAATTTAGAAATAAATTGTTTCTTGTATAGATTTGTTTTAAATAGATTTTTTTTAATTACTGAACAAAACTTGGATCTTTTAAGGTATTTTTCTCTGAGAGTATAATTATGTTGGTATGTTTATACTTAGTTGTAATTATATTGGGTAGATATGCTCTGGTAGTTACAATAAAACTAGTTTGTGATCAAGGTAAAAATTTAGATAATAGCTAATTATCATAGGTAGTTTTTTAATTGTTCTGCATGATTTATTATTAATTTCTTGATCGTTTTCCAGGGTTTCTATGTTGTGAGCGATTACGGTCGTATTCTTATCAATGGAATAGTGAAAGTCGAAAATCGCAATGCTCTTGAGAAAGCGGAAGATGCAGCACGTTTTGCAGTGAAGCAATGCAACGAGAAAGAGGGTGCAAATTTGGAGTTCTTGAAAATCTTGAATCTTAACATGGAACCTGCTGCTGGTTCTATGTACTATATTACCTTGGAGGCCAAGAATACCTCCAATAATGAGGTAAATCACTATCAAGCAAAGGTTTGGGCAAGAATCAATACTGGTTTTAGAGTAGAAGTTTTTAGGCTTGCTCCATATGCTGCAAAAAGCTCAGGTAATTATTTCTCCATCAGAAAAGATTAATGTATCTTTTGTGGTTTTTTCAAGTTTTCTTTTCCTTTTTCTTTTTTTTGGGTGAAATTTTCCTAGAGCCGGTGGGCAATTTGATGTGAAAAACCATGCATGCAATCAAGGGTCTGCAACGGGTTTATTGGTGCAACAACACATTAATATTGAAGTAATTAACATATTATAACTTTTAAATAATTAAGCAAATTAGTTGAGACTCCCAAATTTAAAGAATTTGGGTCGAAATCCTATTATTCCCCTTCCCCGCTTTTTAAATCCACTCACTCTTACCCTAATTAAATTATTGGACAATCTCGATCTTGATTAGTGCCTTGGGGCCATCCTTCAGAACTTGTACACTAATTAAAAGAATAAACAGCAGTAAATTAATTCACTATCAATTGTTGCCTATGCTGTTTTGGTTTAATGTACAGAAAGCTCAAGGGACGATCGCTGCTATATTCGCATTGAGAACTTGCAGTCCTGGATGGATGAGAACTATCTTTACTATAAGTGCTTCTATACAGCCAGAGAGGTAGATTCTGATCCATATTTTATTTTTTTTTTTAGTTTTTGTGTATGTATTATGGACCCAAGAATTGCAACTACTTTTATGTCTTCAATGAGAGCCAATAAATTGAAGTACAGGTTTTGTAAGTAACTAGGGAAAAAGAAGTTTTACAACAGAAAACGACAATCAAGGAGCAAAGTTTTTCAATAAAATTTTTTATTATAAAAATAGAAATACACACACACATGCATACATGTAGAAATACATAATAGAAGATCAATTCTAAATGAAAACCAATCAGTCAATCTGCAATTGTAGATTCAAGTATTTATATTTTTTGTTCTGTTTAAATACATCAGATTAATTTTTTCACTGGTCAACCAAGTCAAAGGAAGATGAAATCTCCTCCCACCAGCACTGTTTTATACGAAATAGTAATTAGTTGACTACAGATTTCAAAGTAAATTAGACAAACTAATCAACCCTAACTTTTGCATCTCGACCTCTTAATTGATTTATCAAGTAGGTTTTAACTTCTTGTAATTCTAGTTAACAATTTTTTGGTCAATCTATTATCTAAACCTCTTGTTTTTTGTTGATTTTCTTTTCTTTTCTTTTTTTTAGCTCCTCTCAATTAAGGTTATAAGGAATGAAGATGGTAATCAGTCTGAAGGACATGGATTTCTTCAATTTGAAACTCCTTCAGCAGCGGAAAAGTTTCTAATTTTATACAAAGAGAAACAGATGCCATATTCCAACCAGAGTTACAAGTTGGCCTCGGTTTAGAAAGAGCATTACTTCAACAATATATAATGCGAGTATGTTTTTTATTATTATTACTACAGTTACATTGGAGCAATATCATTGCCTCATGGCAACATTATTTCAAAATATAAGCATCTTTTTTTTTTTTTTGTGGTTTGGGAGATTTAATTGCTGTTATTTTGTTGTGGATTTGCGCTTGAGTGTTTATGTTGCGCTCTAGGAAAGGAGAAATCAAATGTATTTTAGATCTTGTTCTCGTTTTATTTAGATTTTATAAAACCTGATTATAGAGAATTATCAATGAAAACATTAAAAAAATTAATTATTCAAAATAAGAACCTATAATTGGTTACAATTATTGAATTTCTTAATTCACTTTATCTAAATGTAAATTCCTTATAATATTCTTCGTATATTTGTTAACAAAGCAACTAGAAAACACTAGTAAATATAAGAAGATATATTCATACATTCTTCGTATATTTAATAAAAATATGCCAGGAAAAAAATGATTTTTTGTAAATTTGAGGAAAGCTGAGATTATCTACAATTTCCTACTAGTCTAATTATTTTAACAATTTTGAGTTTCTGCTCCATTTCTGGCATTTCTGAACATGTTCCTCAGAGTATGCTGCCGTGTTTGTGTTAAGGCCCGTTTTGGTATGGATCCCGGTCCAAATGCTCCATCCAATGTGATATGGCCTCAAACGATTTTTCATCCTTGGACTAGAACTAGGGAGAAAGCCCACGTAATGGCGGGAATGGGGTGCCTATGGGTACAATTATATTGTAACTTTTTGTATAATTATAAAAATGAAGTAATTAAAATCAAAGCTATTAAAAAAGGGAAAAGAAACTCCTTTGAAGCTCAATAGAAAGAAACATAGAGTACGTCTAAAAATCAGAGCCAAAGAGCTAAAAGAAAGAACAGAAAGGTCAGTGTTGTGGAGATGAGCCAAAAAATTTTTGGAAAAAAAAAAAAAAAAAGAACAGATGGGATTGATCAATAGATAAAACCAAGATTAAGATTTAGGGCTAATTTCAGAAACCTCCTCTGAGATTTTTGACAATTTCACTCACTTCCCTTCAAATTTGAATAATTACACTAACCTCCCTTCATGCAGTAAAATGACTATAATATCCTTCACTTAATACATAATTCCTTCAAAACAAAAATCCCTACAACTATAACTAGTCTTTCATTCTAAATCAATGAGTGTCACACAAAAACAAACTCTTACTCTCTCTCTCTCCAACTCATTGTCCTACCTTCGCTCTCTTGCATCTCATAATCCACTCTTTTTTCACAACCGCCATCTATACAACCATCCAATATATCCCGAATCCTTATTATTATGGAAATCCTCACTTTTTGTTTTGTTTTCCTTTTTTTGTATGTATTATTGAATTGAAATTGCCAAAAATGAAGGTGAAAAGGATGGTGGTGATACAAAGTACAAACAAGAAAATAAAAATGATAGCTAAAAAAGGAACATGGATTGAGGAAGGTTACACTATTATACCAATTGTGCAAAAAAAAATTTGGAATATAAAAACTGCAATCAAAATTGCTTGAAGACATGGGATGTGGTCTCTACTGTTGCTTTTGGTCGCTCAGTATTGGTATTTTTGGTGGGTTAGATTATTTTAATATCAACAAGGTTGCAACCATTTGGATTGAATTTGGATAGTGACATTGATCAATTCAAATGCTGAATTTAAGCAAAAAAGATTGAGGCTAAAAATTAGTTTGAATGCAAACTTTAATTGTCACAGTTTATTTGCACAAGAAGTTTTGGGACGGCAAAGGTGGGTTGTCAAATTTGTGAAAATATAGGGATTAAATTGAAGTGGCTTATTGAGTTCGTTAGAGTGATGGTTATATCGTTTGCAATAGTTTGCAACGTGGAAGAAATTCATGAGTGAGTTTTTCCCTCTTCTAACTAACAAAGGGGTATTTTAGGATTTTTGAGGACAAACTTAGCATATTGAGTTTATATTGTTACTAAAATACTAATGATAGGAAAGATAGGTGTGATTTTCTAAACTAGAGGGGAGCTACCTACAATAGTTAGAAACCTCAAGGAAGGTTATTGAAATTATCCCTAAGATTTATATACCTTATTCTCAATAATTCTAGCCAAGACTTGCAAGTTTTCGTTTTGGAATAATGAAAAATTTTGTGTCTAATACTCCTCCAACATCAAAGTGAAGGTTTCTAACACATTAGCTCTTAAGCTGCATAATCTAGCTATTAGCTGAACATATAATAGCCCAAGAAAATCTCATTCAAATGGCAAAGAATTTAAAAGCAAACTAGTGGGGTTGGATTTAGGAAGAATTCTTAAGATAGTCTCTACCGTCAGCTTCAGGATTCCTATTGGGATATGGTAGTTTAAAGTGACAAAGGTGAAAGGAGGGAAGTGAGTATTAAAAAAAATAGAAGAATAATACTTTAAAAGCGAAAACAAGTCCTAGTGTTTACAAAAATATGACTAAAAAACTTAAACAAATTAAAAACTTAAGAAAATTAAAATATTAGCTGCAAGGTTCCGTTTTGAAAATAACTTCAACCTATTTCAGATAAAAAGAGTAAAAAAACAACAACTTCGTGAGTTAAACTGTGGAATTTCAAATGACAAGCAAATTACTCAAACCGTACCCAATTAAGGAACAAATGAAGTAGGAAATTGCAAAAAAACTCAATCTTGTAAATTTTAAAACACAAAAATAATCCAAGAAACCGATTGAAAGAACTCATCTCAACTCAAAAGAGAAGTCATATCTATCTATCCCAAACATACCAAAATAGTCAATTCTGAGAAACAAAAAACATATAATAGCAGTAATCAAAGCGAAAAGAAAAACAAAATAAGAGGAAAGTTCAATCATTTGAATGGGCGAATAACCACTGGAAACCCAATTTGCGTTTACATAAACACGGGCAAAATAATAATTTCAGCACCCCATATGCAGCAAATTTGTCACATAAATATACGAAAATTACAGGTCCGCTCCCTTAGAGGCAGACGAAAATCAGACAACAAGTGCAAACTCAAGTTCTTTTTATATGGTATTATAAGGAAATTCTCATATTGTTGGGAATTGTATTAAATTACACCACAGAGTAGAGGTGTCAAAATGGGTGACTTGGGCGGGTTTAGATTGGTTAAAATGAATAATAGGTATAAGTGAGTCAACTCATTTATAACTATTTAATTAGATGAGTATAAATGAATAAGTCAAAAAATAAATTGGGTAACCCAATTACCCATTTATAACCTATTTATTTTAACTTTTTATAAATTCATTTAAATTGATTTTTGCAAACTAAGTTATCAATTTATACCACCCTTTGCATCCATCATTAGTTTTAAATATTTACTTATAATGCTCAATAAGCCTAATTACCAATTTTTTCCCATTCATATTCTATGTCGCAAAATTACATACTATTTAATAATTGAATAATAAGAAAATAAAAATTTGAACTAAGTATTATAAAAGTTAACATAAAAACTTAATCCCAAAATTTTGAACCCCTAGCACTTTTTTTTCGTCTGTAAATTTAAAATTTCATTTTGAAAAGGTAGGAAAAGAGGCTAAAACTTGTCATAAATTAGTAATGTTGAAAAATGAGCAAGTTAACAAATTAAGAGAAATAAAATGATAAGATAAAACCAACAAATAATAATAATAATGAAACAAAAGTAGTTAACATCACGATAAAATGAAGAATCTGAAAAAAAAATGGGTAGGGTAAGACAATTCTAAATGGGTTAATTGGATTTGATGGGTTACCAATAATGCCTATGGGTACTATTGGGTAGCATATTTATACCCATATACAAAAATTTAAACTACCCATATTTATCTATTCATGGGCGGGTATGGGTAAATTTAGTTAAATGAGTTTATTTGCCACCTATATCACAGACCTTCAAAACTCTAAAAAACTTGGCATAAAAATGATCTTCTCACTTTCAAGAAAATTCTCAAATCAATTTTGTCCAAATGTAGAGCACAATTTTGATATATGTACAAGTCAGGCGAATAAATCAAGAACTTCTGTTTGGATAGAGTATTATTTAAAAATATTATTTGGAATAATTACTGTAGCATTTTTGTGATGTGATGTTTGTGAAATAAAAAAGTAATTAAAATATATGGGTTTAGAACTGTATTTATGATGGAAGCAAAATATTATTTAAATTTAGCTATCGAAATACACTAAAAAATACGACAATGCTATGAATTTGGATGCACTTTCTTCTTCCAAGGAATTAGACCTTGGTCTTACCCACAATTTTGACCACTAAACACATATATAGCGTAGCTAGGCACAATAATATGGCCTGATTTGGACTGTTAATTTTAATGAAAAGTGATATTTGCATTCTTATATTAACTTCCGATGCTCCAATCCACTCATTTAACGACATATTACAAGGGAGCGCAAAAACCTAATTTAGCAGTATGAATGATCGCCCCCAAATAAAACCAGTTCTAGAGGCCCAGATTAGATAGTTGTGGCCCATTTTGGCCCATTAAATGGTTTCGGCGATTAAATTTGTAACTAAGAAAATCCTTATCTGTTTTTGCAAGACTAGTTTTGGACCCAAATCCGATTAGCAATCACTGGTTTTGGATCTGGACAGGAAATATCTTATTTGTTAAACCAGTTTACAATGAGAAATTTTTAATAATTTAATCTTCTATTTTTAATCAAGCTTTAATAATAAACATTAACAACACAATGTGAAAAAAAAAGCAATTATTTTATTCATATTACATTTAATTTTTTTCAATGGAAGGCAAGTGAGTTAATAACAACGTATAATATAAAAATGGTTTTCAAAAAACAAACATGTTTTTCATTTTTTTACGCATTTATATTAAATGAATCCAGGTACAAAACAAATTGAAACAGGTAAATTGATATACAATTCATTTTAAAACGTATATTAATACGATTCGGGTTGAATCCGGAATGGATCTCGAGATTCGAATTGAGATTAACGAACCGGATTTGGCTCGATCTATTAAAAGGCCAAGATCCACTACCCTCCAGGCTTAAAATTTTCCAACTTCGGATGGCAGAAACCTCCAATTGTCTACATTTTCTCATGTAGTCATGTTACAATTAGTCAGAATAGTTTTTCTTTGATTATTATTATCTTCTGACAACAAAAAAGAATAGCTTTTAGTTTACTGCATTTCTCTTTATTGCTTGAAAACAATAATCAAAACTGCATGTACATGCCAATTTTAGTCTACCATCTTCTACTAAAAAAAAAATGAAATTGAACAATGATCGAAAAGGTGTTAATTTAATGGTTGAGTTTGAGGTTCTGGATCTTAATTCACAGTCCTCCTCCCTTTCATCGTTTTTAAATTTCCACCATTCCCTTATTAGGAGGGGAAAAAAAAAGAACTATTGCAATTTTGCTTTAGGACGTGTTTGGGGATGCAGTGATATATTAAAAAACATTTAATTAGTAGAATTTTTTATTAAAGTACTTATTAAGTGTTTAATCATATTGTTTGGGTGTATACCTGCATAATTAGTTTTCTATTTGATAATGTGTAATTTTGGATTTCGAAAACAAATTTAATCTATTCATTTAGTTAAAAATTTATAATAAAATTGTTAAAGTTAATTTTTTATTTTTGAAGCATAAAAATTGCTCTGAAAGCTCTTTGTTTGCATTGTCATTTTCTGCCAGAAAATTGCATCATTTTTCGTGATCACATTTCCCTATTACCTTTTTTCCTCACATACATCAAATCGTTACAGTATTTTTTCCATGAAAAATGCAATCCAAACGGGGCCTAATTATGAACTTATGTCAAAAGTGCTTTATTGACTAAATATTTTAATCATAAATTCAAGAAATGTCACTCACTAAACACACTCACCAAGCACGATAAAAGTGATTTTGTCTTTTAAAAATACTTTTTAACAAAAGTGTCACAACCCCAAGTCGGGCCTCATTTTTCTTCGTACAAAAATACTTTTGTAATAAAAGTATCGCAGCCCAAATTGGATCTTATTTTGCTTCGTTGGGTGTATAAATGCAGCGCAGCCCCAAATTGAACAATATAAAAGTCGCAAATTTCATACCCGTCCAGATTCAATGTACCGGGACCCATACAAAATTCCCGGAAACAAATCGAATCCAGGATTTATTGGTCAAACGATGAAGACCTACGTCTGTCCACTGATGCCCTTGCTCCCACGCGCTAGCAAGCATTGATTAAATGTAATTAAATGTTTTAATAATAATCAATAATCTAATGTTGATTAATTAAAAAAGTTAACATGTTTAATACAAATCCACCTAGTTTAATGTATAATTGCCGGAACCTTTTATCGTTCTGCGCGCTGGCCAATTGGAATAGAGGCTCCGTTCTGCTCTCCTCGTTCTCCTTATAATAATGTAGGATGTGATACTTATCATGTTTCAGAAATTGTTGTGTTTTTTCTACAAAATTTTTTTTTTCTAGATTATGAGAAAAAGAAAGGAAGTATTTCCTTAATCTCATTGATGGTCATCGTATTAACACGAAATTTGCAGACAATATGTCAATTTGTCAATTGATGAGCATTATACGCTATGCTAGGACATTTAAAAATGACTTGAAACGTTGATGGAAGTAAATATCTAACTAGAATTAGCATGGGTTAATATTTCAAATAAAAATAGTTAAATTATTTTTGTTAAAAAATGTTATTCGTAAAAGAAAAGCCAAAAGTTCAAGATGATGTTGATTCTGGTGTATTTTTTTAAAATCAAAATGTGTTATTTTGAATAAAAACAAGGAAAAAAATCCATACTCATGGACTTGAAAGAAACTATGAAAGTGCCTAAAAATTGTGTTTAATTATCATATATTTTTACGGCTTTTTCATAAAATTTTGTCCCATTTTAGAAAAATCTTTTTTTTGTTATATCGTACCCTAAGAATTTTGTATATTTTTAAACCACCTATGATTGCATGAATAACAAAAAAAAAAATCTAATTCCAGTTGCATTATTGAACAACATTTGATTTCAGATAATTACATCTTCAATAAAAAGATTAAAAGTTACAAAAAATTAAAGGAAAATAATACACAAATAAGGTCCAAGAATATACATAGCAAACACATACATCACTTTCATCCTCCTTATTCCCTTCTCTACCACATCTTCTACCTTGTAACTGCATCCGTTCTACTACTCTGCCTTTTATTTTTGCCACACTCCCTTCATCTTGAAGACTCACCTCCATCATGCTCCCTTCTCGATACTATCCTCGTTCATTTGCCATCTTTTTCTTACCTAGAAGACCTACTTTTCCTTACCCGTGCAATCTTTTCCCTACTCATACCTTGCAAACTGCACATAATCTCTGTCATAGTCAAGAATCTTCTCCCTTACCTACTCTCATAATCTTATCTATAACTTATTCGACGAGCTTCTCCCATAATATAAATTGTACTCCTTCCATCTCCAAACCTTACTTTTTCTTGTTCACTCCAGATTTAATCATATTTCAAATAATTCTAGCCAAATCTAAGGTGAAAATTGTGATCTATGAAAAAAAATAAATCAAAATTAGGGTTAAATTTCACAAAATTTTGCCATCTTTGGGTTTGTTTATAAATAGCCATTCAAATTTCTTTTTTTAAGAATTCCTAAAGCACTTTCAAAACTAACCATCCAAATGCATCCCTGTTTATATCATAAATAAATTTGTATCAATAAAATTTGTTTGCCTTAAAACTTACCCTCATTGTAAGAGTATTATATTGGACATATTCTAAAAATATTATTGTGAGCATCTAATATACCAAAAAGTGAAAGAAAAAGAAAACAACACACCAAGAAGATATACCTATGAAAAAAGATACTGAACAATCATAAGAATAATTAGGATTTTATAGTTGCTTTAGAACTTGCTAACAAAGGATATGGAACTAACTTCTCTATTCAAACTAAGGATAGTAGAATAAAAAGAAAACTAAATGACTAACATGAGCATAAAAAAAGTTGAGACTACAATTTTTGTTTCAAATCGTATCATTTATAGTTTCCTTGATTTGATGTTCAAACTGTTAATATGTTCATAATTGTTTTCAATATAATTAACCATTCGCAAGAATGTTTCCTTAACTTTGTTTTATAAGTATTCAATCATTGAACTTATTTTTTGTTAACGTTAATAAAAGACTAAAGGAATTGCGGAAGGTTTTCTTATTATTTGGTTCAAATATTTAATTTTTCATTCTAATTTTGGTAAAATTAACCAATATCAAACATGATCATATTTTATTTTGGTAAGTTAATAAAAAGTGAAATTGGATTGCAAAATCATAGACAGTGTTTCCTATTTCTTGGTATGCTACCTTTGGAAGAATCTAATTTTAGGGACTAAACTTAATTAATAAAAGCATATTTTAGACTCAATCCAAACAAAAGGTACTAATGATGCTTTAAACAATTAAAGTATGGAGACTTGGAAGCTCAATGGGTGGTTTAGGAGAAAAATGTTGTCTTCAAATATACATACATACATACATACATACATATATACATATATATATATATATATATCTTTTGGAGACATATTACATTAATTTGAAGCATATCATAAGAAATTAATTTTCAAAATATTAATATCTATTAATGTCATTTGAACATATTAGTAGTAAACTGTAATAGCTAATAATTGAATATCTTATGCTTACTTGGAGTGTATCATAGAAATTTTTTTTTGTGCATCAGTCATAACGCTTATAAAACAAGGTTTATTTTTTGAAAGTACTATTAAAAGAAAATAAAATGAAGAAATAAGAAAAGCAATTTCTTCTTTATTTAATTATTTTTTAAAATATATTGAATGGTCAAGTTATAAGATACTCTGCTGAACTAAATCAGGCGGTTCAGCAAATAACGGATCAGGTGCGTAGTGAAAGTTCCAGGCAGAATGAGGAGAGGTAAGGGAGCGCTACAGATTTGAATCCGGGGCAGAATCCTGACGGTCGTCTGCACAGGGAGATCAGATCAAACGGAATGATTGGGTCACTTGTTCAGCGGCCCACTATTGGAAGAAGTGCAGTTGGGGTGGAAGGTGAACTGGTTGCAAGCTTGGAGTCAATATATACTTTGAATTCTTTTGCGGCCTTGGAGAGTATGGATGGCAAATTGGAGCTGTTCAGCAATCGACCATCGAAGGGAGGGAGTCATTCAGTTGGTGTCCCGTCTCCTTTGTCCTCCCCCGCGTGCACCGCTGTTTCGGCATCTACAATCGTTGGATGAGCTTATAGAGCAGGGGTGCTTGATCCATGGGCTAAAGCAGTTTAAATTAATGTTGGAGCAAGACTGTATTAGTCGGATTTTTTAGATGCTCAAGTGCCACGAGGCGCTATTATTGACACAAAAGATGCTAAATTGTTGAATAATTTGGCCAGGAAATGGGGACGTCCAGTGAATTTAATAAGAAACTTCAATTGTTTCTTTCACAAGCTAAGTCTTTCTCTTCGTTTCAATGATAAGTCCGATTAATTTCCTAGTGTGGAATATATGGGGTGTATCTCGTAGAGATTCTCAGAGATATCTTTATAAATTGTGTTCTAGTAACCAAATTCGTTTGCTAGTTTTGCTTGAACCCAATGACGAATGCTATTCAATTACCCTCCATTTGCCGCATGTTGAACTTTTCTAAGGCTGTCTCGGTATTAGAAGGGAAAATTTGGATTTTTTGGAAGGAGGAGCTGTCGGTTAATCATCACAAGGTGGGGGATCAGTTGGTTAACACGGAAATTAGTTGGGTGGAATTCATTTTTAGTTTTTTAGCAATATATGCTAAATGTACAATGGTGGGGAGATGGAGTTATGGCAGGCTATGGAGTCGGTTCATAGTTGAATGTTGGGTCCATGGATGATGGCAGGCGATTTTAATGTCATAACCAATGCCCAAGAGCGATCTAGAGGGCTCATCCTAATTCTCGGAATATGGAGGAATTTAACGAAACGATTTTTAATTGTGGTTTGGCTGATGTGGATTTTGATGGTTCGGCATTTACTTGGACAAATGGTGTGGTTCGGTAGTTACTAGACAGAGCTTTAATAAATGTTGTTTGGTCGGATTTATTTATCACGACAAAGGTCTCCCACTTGATGCATAGGCGCTCTAATCATGCCCTGCTTTTAGTTAAGCGTGGCAATTCTTTCTATGGAGCTTCATCATTTCGATTTTTTAATGTTTGGAAGAAGCACCCTAATTTTTTGACAATGGTTCAACAGGCATGGCAAGTTTCGGCTAATGCTGGTGGTATGGTGGGATTTCATCGGAAACTAATGAATACTAAACATGCTCTACGACATTAAAACAAGCAAGTCTTTGGCAATATCTTTCAAGCAGTCGAGGAAGCCAAGGAATTGTTACGTGATAGGGAGGAGGATTTTGATTTGAGGCATAATGAGCTGGCTAAATTGAGATTGGGGGAAGCTCGAGCAGTTTATGCAAGGGTGTTGGGCTGTGGAATGTGAGTTTTAGAGGCAGAAATCGGCTATTCGATGGATTCAAGCGAGTGATGCGAACACCAAATATTTTCATTCAATTGTTAAGCAGCGGAGGAGCATGAACTTCATCTCGAGCATTAAGGATGAGACGGGCCACTGGGTAGAGGAGGAAAATGGCGTTAAAGCTTCGGGCACTCAGTGCTTTCATAATCTATTCACGTCGGAGTGCCAGGACAGATTGACCCCTCATTTGGACTTCTCACTTCCAAGATTGAGTCAGGACAACAATGATCAGTTACAGAGCCTACCTATATTCGAAGAGCTCAAGGATGTGGTGTTTTCGCTGTCTCCTGAGAGTGCACTTGGACCAGATGGTTTTGGTGCAGATTTTTATCAGGAATGTTGGCAGATTATTGGAGAATATTTGTTGGATGCTATTCATGATTTTTTCAAGGGGCTGCAACAACCTAGAGGATTTCGAGTGCAACCATTTTTCTTATTCCAAAAGCTCCAGGGACGTCTCAATGGAAGGAATTTAGGCTAATTAGTCTCTACAATTTTAGTTCGAAGGTGATCTCCAAAATTTTATCAATCCGTCTTAATTCTTTGCATCCGAAATTGATTTCACCATAGCAGACAAGATTTGTTTAAGGTAGGGGAATCACAGATAATATCCTGTTAGTGAAAGAGTTGGCTCTTGATTTGGATAGGAGGTTGGGACATCTTAATTTAATGTTGAAACTCGACATGGAGAAAGCGTACGATAGAGTTGAATGGAATTTTCTCATCTTTATGCTTCATCAATTTGGCTATCAAGAGTGGACAGTGGATTTTATGTTCAGAACCTTATCGAATAATTGGTTTATTGTGTTAATCAATGGGTCGCTAGGTGTTAGGACCCGAAATTTATTTTATATTTTATTTTATTTTTTTGAATACATTTTCTTTACTTTATTTTATTGCCTTAATTTCCTAGATATTTTTATAAGAGAGTCAAGATATTTAATCATTTTTCTTCTATAAGTTAGTACATGATAAGTTCGTAGTACATTATAAAAGTAGAACCCACTAGTGAGGTGTGTGCGTTAAATTTTTGAAGATTAGGAGGAGTTTTGTGCAAAGAGATATTATTTTATAAGGTGTTAAGGGATAATTAGAGATTGACTAGATATTTTAGTATTTGGAAGACAATTAGATGAGGATTAACCCTTGGAAACCATTTGTCAATAAAGCCATGGAGCTTTGACTTGGACCAAGACCATTCTTAGCCTTTCATTAAAAAAAATTAACCAAAAACCCTTCATCTTTCTTCTTCTTTGGCCGACCTTCTTGAGAGAGAAAAGAGAGAAAGAAACTCTATCTTCAATCTTGAATCTTGCTTGAATCCTTTAGTTTTCATCTTAAGCTTGCAATCCAAACCATAAAAAGTGACATTTAGGGAGAAAGAAGGACTTTGGTGGAAAGATTTGGGAGAAGGAAGCTCTTGGGTTGCATTTCTTCATAGGGTTTAAAGGTAACCATGTCTAGAAACCATCTCTTCTCTTTTAACTTGCATTTGAGTAGATTTAAGATTTGATTTTGGTAGATTTCATGGAAAATTTCATAGTTTGTGTGGTGGTTGGAAAATTCCAGCTTTGATTGAGAAATTTCAGCTTTGATATGTTACTTTGAGCTTGGCTATGATCTATTAGTTTTTGCCATATGGATTTTCTAGCTTTTATATGTTATTTTGGTTCCATTATAGAAAATTTCAGCTTGTAATGGTGAATTTCAGCTTAGGGTTAACATTTTCTAGCTTTGATATGGTTTACTTTTGAGCTAGATAATTGTCTATTTTGAATAGCTTTTGTAGCCTTAAACAAGTGTTCTTTATAGCCTATGACTTGTGGTCTTGATTGAGGATGGTTTGCCATGAAAATAAGTGTTGAGTTTGGAAGGGAAAGTTAAGGAAATAAAGGGAAGTGCTGCTGAAATTTTGTTACTTTCTTTCTTGTGATATGAGTGAGTAAAAGTGATGATAGAGGTGTGATTTTTGGTCGGTTTGAACTTAGGTTGCTTTTGATTGCTTGAATCCACCTTGGTAGTGTTGCATAAGCTAAATATCAAAAACCATGTGTAAAACAAGAGGAAAAGTAATGGTTTCTTCTAGCATGCTTTCTAGTTTCATTTGCCCAACTTTTAACTCGATGTTAGTCGCTTTTTTTTCCAAAAGTTGTGCGTGTATCTTACGTATATTTTGCTAAGCTTCATGAGTTGTACATACCTAATTTATCTTTTTGGTCTCTCAACATCTTTTGGGTCTAAATGTTTTTTCTTTTCACACTAACACCTTACTTGAATCATAGCCTAGAATGCACTTGGATATTCCTCAACTGGCACTTTCGAATTTGTCTTTAAACTTTGTGTTTAAAAGGCCAAACTTGGATAGACGTATGGCTCATAGTTGAGTCTAAAATGTGCACTTTATTAACCTAAGTTTTGAATGGTTGAACCATGACATTTTGTTTTGGGTACGTTTAGGATTTGACGGTGGAAACGAGGCCACCCCCGGGAACAAACGTTTAACGTTATTCTACTTTGAAACGGTGAGTGTACCCACTTGCTTGACTTGTTGTTTAAGTGGACTACTTGTGACTGAAATTTATGATTTGTATGACTGTGACTTTGTTGACTTTGGACTGGACGGGTATGTACTTTATCACACTCGATTCCACTTGACTGTTTGACTGGTCTACTGTTCATTTGAAATTTGTTTATTTGTGCATGAATTTGATGTCGTTTGGAGCCCAATATCCGACGAACTTACTATGAATTTGAGCTCAAACCTCATTGGTATTTAATTGAATCGAGCCAACAAGGGCTTGGTCGAGGTAGATTGACGAGCCATGAGGAAACTGTCACTGATTTACTGAATAATGGATTCTTTTGATATTTGGTATACTCGAGTATTACCACAACTATTTCTATTTGGTGCTCGGGTTCGGTAAGGGGTATGATCGGTGGACGGAAACTGGTGTAAAGCGAGGATCTATAGTCAATGTTTTTGCTTCTTTAAACGTTGACGGAGTGTCAACGGGCTTAGATCAAGCTAATGCGACTAGAAATTTGGCTCTTGAGAGCCATCTATATCCTTTTACTTGAAGCACTTTGTGTTAGTTGTGGTGTTTACTCTCTCCCTAATTGATGCTTATATGTGATAGATTAAAGTTCGAATTATGTGATTTTTCGATTGTGTGACCCTGTGGTACCTTATTGGGCGAAAGCTTACTCTGTCACCTGTATTTTCCTTACAGGGGGCGAAGTTTTGGGAACGTGATTTTCGGGGAAGAGTTGAGGTAGTTATAGATTTTAGGCATTTTGTTCAAGCTCCTTCGTATTAGTAAACCTTACATTTATTTATATAAGATTGAATACTTTGGTTTGTATTTTAAGTTGATTCGTTAGTGACACTATTGTAGATAGTACTGGGTTGTTGGCTTGAAGTAAATTGTGCGTTTAGTACCTGTGGAAATTTTGGATTAGTTAGTTCTGGCGAGAACTGGGCAGGTAGTCCCGCTAACCATTGGGGTACATCCTGAGGAAAGGTGGGGCTGTCATATCAGGGGGTTTTTTTTAAGGTTTCTAGAAGTGTTCGTCAGGGTGATCCCCTATCCCTTGCGCTTTTTTGGCTGGTGGCAGATTTTTTAGGTAGAGGGTTGCAGCATTTATTTTGGCAGAAATAAAGCTGATTTTACGTGTCAGCTGGGTTCCGGGTTCCTTATCTATCGTTTGCAAATGACATTGATTTTTGTACGTTGTTCAGAGGATTATTTGGATGCACTGGTATCCTTTTTTAGCCTTTATCAAGCTTATTCTGGGTAGTGGGTTAATGTATGAAAGAGTTCTTTTGTTATTTCTAATAGAGCTTCGGAGGATCAAATTAACTTGGTGAGGTCGAGGTTGCAATTTCACTAGCAGTTCCTCCCATTCATATACTGGGGGCTCCAATTTCCAAGGGAAGGGTAACGTGTATGCTTTTTGATCCCATTGTGTCAAAGATGCAAAATCGTCTATTTCATTGGAGTTTGCGAATGCTTTCTATTGGTGGCAAATTGATTCTACTACGTATATTTTTTCTTCTATACCAATGTACTTATTACAAGTTCTCCAACCTCTTAAAGCGGTTCTCCAAAAATTGGGAAGGATCTGTAACTCTTTTATGTGAGAACAAATTGGATGGTGCCATAGGTATCCACTAGACTACCTAGGATAAAGTTTGTTTTACAACATCAAACGGTGGATTAGGAGTGAGATCATTTGGAGACATGAGTAAGGTTTTTGCTTGTAAATTGTGGTGGCGTGTGCGCAAGAATGACTCAATCTGGGTGGAATTTATGCACTCGAAATACATTAACGGACTTAATCCATCTAGGGTGCAGGTTCATAGGCCCGCTTTGGCATGGAGACGACTTGAACATATTTGAGAATTTGTTCAGTCTAGGATTAGGTGGTGTTTTCGGCAAGGGGTTCGTGGATTTTTGGTATAATAGGTGATTATTGGAGGTGCCCTTGACAGATATGGTATCTATCGTTGATCCTCCTCCATATGCTAGTGGCTGAATTTTACGAAGATGATGGCTGGAATGTTGAGTTGTTAAAGGCTTGGTTGCTGATCGTGTTGGTTTGACAAGTTTAGGAGATTCACTTGTTTCCAGACCAAGATGATGTCATGGTTTGGTTGGACTCCTCAACTGGCAGTTACTTTATTAAATCGGCTTGGGAGTCCCTTGTGGCAAAGAAGGAATTTATCATTGGTGGATAGGTTTCTAGGAATAGTATACTACCATTAAAAATATTATTCTTTGCTTGGAAAGTGTTACAGAATCTGCTTCCTTTGGATTTGAATCTAAAAAAAGAGGGGTGTCGTCTTGGCTTCTTGGTGTTCTTACTGCTTATTGCATGAAGAATCTGTGTCTCACCTGTTCCTTACTGGAGCAGTGGTGGAGCAAGTATGGAGTTTTTTTTCAAAGACACATTGGTATTCTTCATTCTAGTCCTCAATTATTCTCTGCAATGTGTCTATCTTGGGTTTTATCTACTTTATTTGTTTTGGTGGATCATATAAGGACTGTGTGACAGCCCCACCTTCCCCTATGGCGAACCAAAGGATTTGGCGGACCGCCTGCCCAACTCTCGCCAGGACTATGGAGTCGAATCTTACAAACCCTAAATTACGCGCGATAGAACCCAAAGAAAACAAACAATCGGAGACTACTAAGTTGGAAACATGATTTCTAAACCACACGGTGACCTTGTACTTCGATTAAACACCTCAACGGAAATGAAAATGAAAACGAAAACACAATTGGAAAACAACCCACGTCACAATCCGGCCAAGATCTGGCCGGATTCTCGGTCGGATTCGAGGCAGAGAGCAACCCAAAATTTTCCAACCTGCCCTGCCAATCCGGCCAAGAACTGGCCGGATATACGGCCGGATTCTCTACAAGGGTTTCCTGCCAGGAGTTTTCTTTCCACGTTCAAACTCTGCATTCGTCCGAATCCCAAGCAAGTCCAAGCAAACTATATAGATAACACTAGAGAATGTACATTCTCGAAACAAATGAGCCACATAGACAAGATCCAACACTTTTATATACACACGTGGGTAAATGAACAATTCGAAAGGGAAACATTTGATTAAGATACAATTAGGGTTTTCCAATTTCAGAGGAGTTTACACGAAAGAATATTTAAACTAGCTCCACTCTTATCTTCAAAGTCACAGTTCCAAATTTGAACTCTGTAAGAAAAACAAAGGTAACGGGAAAGGGGGGTGAGCTTAAGTTCCATGAGATACCAAAAGTACAAGTAGTCACGAAGCATGGCATTTCACTTTTAAATCATGCAATTATACACACCAGATAGGGAAATGAATAAATACTTCAAAATGGAAAGGATACAGGTGGCTCTTAGAAGCCAAAAGGGATGGTAAAACGCGAGTATACCAGAACTTCAAAATATAACTTAGCCCTAAGCTGACAATTTCGTCTCTGGCGGTGCTGGACAACACAACAGGCTAGCACGACGGCTAAGCCCCACCAGAGGGTCTAGATTTCAGGATTTCATCCCTGGCGGTGCTGGACAACACAACAGGCTAGCACAACGGCTATGCCCCACCAGAGGGTCTAGATTTCAGGATTTCGTCCCTGGCGGTGCTGGACAACACAACAGGCTAGCACAACGGCTAAGCCTCACCAGAGGGTCTAGATTTCAAATGCACGTAACCATACAAGTCCGCATACAGGAACAACTAATTCAAGTTCATACAATAACCCAGTCACACAGGGCAGAGAACGAGTAACAGGTTCAAGCCCATACAGTGATTTGACAATAAGCGAGAGAGACGAGTGTGATAAAGGACACCCTCGACTCGTCCAGAATTAAGTAGGTATTACAGTCAAGCAAGTCCACATTATGCAGGTATAGGTAAACAGTTAAACAACAAGTCATGCGAGTGGTACACTCACCAGTTCAAACAAGGATAACTTCAAACGTTTCCTCCCCAAAGGATGCCTTTGAACACCAACACGTCCTAGGAGTAACCAGGGTAAACAATTACAGTTCTTACATTCATAAACCCAGTAAATGGAATGCACAGGTGAGGCTCGACCACGAGTCCGTATACTTCTCTAAATTGGATTACTAGGACAAAGAATAAAATGCCTCTTTTGAGCAAAAAGATAACAGTTGGCCCTAAGGATACGAATCAACTCCAAAACCCTTCACTTTTACCAAAAACCATACCCACAATGATTTACTAACTCCAAACTTAAGGTGCAAGATGAAAGTAAGAGTAATTCTAGGAAAACAGAATTTTCCAGATTTACGCACCATCATTGGAAAATCATATCTCATTATTCTTAAGTCCAAAATTGATAAAATTTATACCGTCGGAAAATAGACTCAAAGGGGTAAAATATCTCAGAAGACACCTTTATAAGATTCAGATCACAAGTCACTCAAATTCGAGGCTCAAGTCGCTGCTTCATCCAGTAAAGACAGAACAGGTATGTAATTTTAGTCAACTTTGGAAAATCACCATAAATCACACAGACAGAACTAGGGTCTGAAATTTTCACGGTTCATAACTCTATGAATCTAGTTTAAAACTCAACAAACAGAACTTAATTCTGATATTTCTACAACAAGATATAGCCAATTTCCCAAAACTGCTCAAGGGTTCCTGCGAAAATTCAGCAGCACCTCCCTTGAATTCTATTACTTTTCCATCCTACAATTAATCACCAACTTCATCTCAATTCAGCCAACAATTGCACATACAAATCATAGGCGATAAAAACACATCTAATTAGGGCCACAATACCCTTCAATTTGAGCCAATTAGTGGCTCTAAAACCAAGCACAATAAAGCCCCAACTTGAAACCCTAATGCTGAAATTTACAAACACAAGCTGGAAATTTATTTAGGTAAAGTAAACTAGCACTTAAACACTAGATTCTTCACATGTCAAAGCTAGTAAATCAAGACCAACCATTAATCATCACATGAGGGCAGAAAATTCACTATAAAA
This sequence comes from Coffea humblotiana, assembly GCA_023065735.1. NCBI lineage: Eukaryota > Viridiplantae > Streptophyta > Magnoliopsida > Gentianales > Rubiaceae > Coffea > Coffea humblotiana. Next base: position 29,601,165 of record CM041213.1, on the reverse strand, counting down.
ACTGAAAATTCCATAATACTATCTCAAACTATGAAATATTCTCATAAAACTACCAAAACTACAACCTTAAGCCACAAATTTGAAATTATTAAGAGCAAAGAGGGATTTAATTAGCAAGTTACCTTGGAACCTCAAGAAAAATGGTGGCTTAGGCTTTTCCTTCCAAAATTACTCCACAATCACCTTAGAAACTACTTTGACTAGCACTTTTATGGAGTGATTGGCAAAAGCTATGGTTGGAACTCAAGATTGAGCTTGGAAATTGAAGTGCAAGATGAACTTTCTCTCTCTTTTCTCCCTCAAAATTTCGGCCAAGAGGAGCTCAAGAATGGATGGAATTTTGGTCAATTTTGAGGTTTAGTAAAGGTGAAGAAAATTGGTTTAAAGTCCAACTTGCAATGAGTTCATGACACTTGGCCCTTCTAGTATTTATCCCATCCTTTCTCTTCCAACACTAATCCACCTAGCTAACCCTTAATTACCTCTTAACACCTTATAACTAATGTCCAATTATGCAAAACTTCACCTAGTAAACAAAACTTTACCGCATTTACCACACTAGCGGGTCCCACGTCCATAACGCACCTCAAAACTTAACATGTACACATTTATACTAGAAAAATGATTTAAAAAACGATACTCACTTATAAAATCTCTGAAAATTTATATAATAAAATTAAAGTAAGGAAAATGCAAGCGGAAAATAAAATAATATTCAATAAACAAGGAGAATTTTGCGAGTCCTCACAGACTGTCATTCCATGTTTAATCTTCTAGATTTTATGGAAAGCTCAGAATGAATCACGATTCAAGGGGACTCATTTTGAGGCGCATAAGGTAATTTCGATGGTGGGGAAGTTTTGTTGAGCAATTAGGGCGGGCAAAAGTTTTTTCTCCATTGCACTTTAAGGGTGATTCAGACGATCCTTAGGCAAGCTTTGCTATTAGATTGCCACGAGTAACTAGAATGTTTGTGGTCTCTTAGCAAACCTCCCTTCTCCCCCCTCCCCCCGTGTGTATGATTTTGTTAAGCTAAATACTGATGCCAATGTCTCAAATAGGAAAGCTTTAGGAGAAGGGTTGCTTAGGGAGCATAAGGGCAGCTGATCTTTGCTTTTTATAAGGAATTTGAGGAGGTTGATGTACTGACCGCTGAAAGTTTTTCATTGTTGCATGGCCTTCAGTTGTGTAAAAATGCTCGGACCCAGGGTCTTCTTGTGGAAGTGGACTCGGAAGCTTGGTTCGTCTGCTAAATGTGGGGATACTGTCAAAGTGAGCGTTATGTAATTCCTTGCTATGAATTCAGGATTTGCTTCGGAGCTTGCACTCTATAGTCAATCACATTTTTAGGGAAGCGACTAGTGCGGCAGACAAGGTTGCCAGTATGAAGGCTCAAGATGATTTTCTCACTACTATGATTCATCAACTTCCCGGGTCGTTAACGCGGCTATACTTTTGGATATTAGGGAATTTTCTTTTGTTCGTATGCAAGTTGTAAGGGCGTCGAGGTTTTTATTTCTGGATTTCAATAGATCTTTGTAACTTGGCTTTTTATTAATAAATTGGGGGTTGGCATGCCCACCCTGAGGATGGGGTTTACCAAAAAAAAAATCAATATATAAATGAAGGAAATACATTGGGAAATAAGTGCAATTAAATATTTCATTCTTTCATGACTAAAAATAATTTTAAAAGCAAACTAATAGATGATGAACTTATTATTTGTTCAAATTATTAAAAACTAAGAAAAATCATTTGGGAGAACTTTTACAATCCTGTGTTTATATGAATACTACTTTGGCCTAAATCAGATTTGAATAGAGAGAGTATAAAAATTAATAGAATATTTTAAGAAAGAATGTCTATTTATACAATTTAAATGGAATTTTTTTTCAATTTAAATGGACTTGTATGAGTAATATAATAAAATTGTGTAATATAGATTCATTAAAATATGAAAATTGTCAAAACTTTAGAATTGTAAATAATAATCAAGTATAATAATAGAGATAGAATGAATATAATTGAAGAAAATTAAGAAAAGAAAATTCATGCATTAATTGATAGAAAATAAGAAATATATAAGAAATATAAATGTATATAAAGTAGGGAATTAATGGATTGAAATTTGCCACAAATAACGAAGTATAGAATGATAAAAAAAATAAAAGTTTCTTCTTATTTTAGTAATGGTAATAAATAATAAATGTAACAATATATAAAGTATGGAATTAATAAATTGAAATTTACTATAAATAAGGAAGTATAGAAAAATAGGAAAAAATGGAAGTTTTTCCAAATTTTACTAATGGTAATAAATTATCAATCCAATAATAGGAATAGAGAATGTGATTGTAAAGACTTAAACTTGGAAAACTATTGACAAAAAAATTAAATTAAGGCATAAATTATAAAAATATATATAATAGGTAATTAATAGAATTTTGAAATTTACTATAAATACAAGAGTAAAAAAGGACTGTGATTTACTATTATAAAAAATAAAAAATAATAAAATCTATCAAGAAACATAAGCAAACACAACTTTTTTTTTCCATATGGAAAAGAGATAAAATTGTCATTTAACAAAATACAGCTAATTTTGCAACTCACTATAATGAAAAGTGAATAGCAAATTAATATATATATATATATATATATCTATATATTAATAATAAATATATATATATACACATGCGCGCGTATGTGCGTGCGCGCGCGCGTATGTGCTTGTGCGCGCGCGTATGTGCGTGTGTATGTAATTATGTATGTATGTCTATGAATCTTCTAAAGATGAAGGTGTAAGGAAAAACTATCTACGTGACTGAGTATTAATGTAGCATACTTTATCCAAATTTTAGTAATAACAATAAATACTCAAACGAATATTATGAAGAAAAGATAATATCAGAAACCTCCCCTAAGTTTCTCTTAATATCACCTGGCACCCTTAAGGTTTTAAAAATATCACTTATCTCCCTTACTTTTGTTATTTATGTAGCAAAATTTTTTAAAATCCTAAACTACCCTTTTACTTGCTGAATAAAAATACTCCTAAATCATTTTATTTACTTTAAGAAAACCATCACCTAAAAAATAATTTCTAGTAGTACTACCACATCATAATGCTATAGTCAATAAAAATATAAATTTGAAAAATAAAAGAAATATTTGCAAAGAAATACACTTGACTAATTTAACTCTACATGTTCAAAACCAATTTCTTATGAACTTTATATTTTTTTCCAACTTCTTCTCAACCCATGCCCAATTCTTTAAATTGTACTAATCATTATACAAATCAACTCAAAATAAGCAAATAAAGCATACCTCACTCTATCACAATCATAAAATGTAAAAGATAAGCAAAATTCAATTTATTATAATTGACAGATAAAACATTGCATAGTCATCCACTAAATGAGTAAAAGAGAATGTTGGATAAAAGGGAAAGAGAAGAAAGTGACTTTTATTTCTTTATTTAATTTTTGAGCTCCATTTATTTAATATGTGAATTATGTATTAAGTGAGGGTTAATATAGTTTTTTTGCAATTACTAGGGAGATAAGTGATATTTTTAAAACCTCAGGGGTGCCAAGTGATATTAGGAGAAACCTTAAGGGAGGCTTTTGATATTATCCCTATGAATAAAGAACATGATTGAAGATGATTAGAAAAGGAAAGATATGAGTTGATTGACAAAAAAAAATAAAGAAGGTACAATTAATACAAATTTATATAAGGTAGGTCATTAATAGATTTGTTGCAATTGACTATAAATAAGAAACCGTGCTATAAATATGGAAGCAAAAAAGGAAGGGAATTAATTTTTACCAAACAAAGAAAAAGAATAAAAAAAATAAAAAACACAAACATTGAAGACTTCCAGAAAAGATAGATAATCAACTTGGTAGAAGGTTAGAATAACCAACTCAACAACCGATTAAAATCATAATTGAATATTATATATATGTGTGTGTGTGCATGTGTGTGTGAATGATATACAATAGTGTATGTGGGGGACTGGTTAGATATATATAGAAGAACGATGTGCAATTTGATAGGGGTTTAATGAATATTTATCCTCTTAAGGTATACTGTTATTCACACTTTACCTCCTAACATTTATTTTTTGTCACTTAACCCCTCAACAGACAAAAATACCCCTCTATTATGCTAAGATTTTATTTTTAAATTTTTTACTTCCTTTAATCATTGAACTTTAACGTGCTATGCGATTTGATTTTGACCACCATTCTAGTTGATGATGATAACACATGAAGATGAGTACATTTATTAGGGAATATACTAATATTTGATTATTTTTAAATAAGGACAAAAACAGATTCTAATAAGCATGAACTTGTTATAGGAAAACAACAAAAAAATTCCAGTGTTGACATGTAAATGTTTGATCATAAAAATGGATAATTGACTATGAATAGTACAATTACAAGGAAATATAATAAAATTTTCTTGCTTAATTTGTTAAATTGGAAAAATAGATGAAATTGACTTGTAAAAATATATATATATTTTTTCAATTTTATAAATTAGAGAATGGACATCCTAAATGTTTTGTTAGAGGAATTGTTTAGTTTCTTAGAAATAAAAACTTGATAATAGAAAACTAATTTGGGATAAAAAAGAGAGGACAAAAGAAAAAGGAAAAAAAACTTACATAGTAGAGGGGTATTTTTTATCTCTCAAAGGGTTAAGTGACATAAATAAATGTTGGGGGCAAAATGAGAATCAAGGTATATCATAAGGTAATAAATTGCAACTAACCCTTTGGTAGGAATAGGTTGCAAATATAAAGAGTGCATGGCAGTTTAATAGAATATCATATTAAAAGAATGTAATATTGAATAAAGTATTGAAAATAAAAAAATCCTTAACTTAGTATGAGGAATAAAATCTTGAACTGGAAGGGAATTGTTTGGAAATTATGAATTGTTAGGAAGATTGTCGTCAGTTAAAATCCGTTAGGCGCCAATTGATGTTTTAGTGTGATCTTTCTTGCAAATAAATAGTTCAAGCAAGCAGTAACTGCAGTTTGTGGGTACTCCATAATGTTGGCATAAAGATTTGCACAACAAATTTAGCTATTCTTTTGAGGAATAAAATGTTGAAGTGGAAGGAAATTGTTATGGTGGTTTGTCCATTGAGATGGGACACTGTGCTGGGATGGCCTAATAAAACTAAACAGAAAAGCCAAAAAAAAAAAAGAAATGTGATAGGGAGAATTTATAACTTGAATTAACTTAGAGAAATATACAAAATATTTTTGTTTATTTCCTAATACAAGGAAATATTAGGGTACACAGTACAACATGATTAATGGAAAAAGGTGAAATGAAACAATACAACTGAAATACGTTAATTTTGTTTTTTAAAAAAAGTATAAAGAATAGTGAAAACAAAAGTTGCAATACCGGTTCTATCACAGAGACATTAAGAATGAATATGTGAACAAGTTTGTTGTTCAATATTTAGAGTAAAACGATAACGAGGTGGTCGTGCTTAGTATACCATTAAGAGTTGGGATTACGGGAAAGAACAAATACTAATATTCTAAGAGTTTATTGTTCAATACTTACTAGTCGTTTCAGACCACTAATGCCGGCACATTTTTCCTCGTCTCACATGTCCACGTAACGTTGGGACACGCAAGGGTTGCCACGGCACGTTCCTACCGTAAAGGAATCGGATTCCCAGGGAATATTTTGGCAGAGCAAACGAGGTGATGAGTCACGGTTGCCCAATGGTAGCCGTACAAGTTACAATAATAGGACCCAACATAGAAGAAATGAAAATACAAAATAAAAATGAGAAGATTTGACTACGATGACGTGCACGTGAAATGATTCCCAGGGCAAAATGAAAGAAAAAGGGTTGGGGTCATTTTATGCAACTTCTATCGTTTACTTTTGACTCCTTCGATGAGGATCAAAGTTTGATGGGCCCTCTATTATTTGATTCTATACTTTAGTAGTATTATTGAATGTACGGTTTTTTCAAAAAAAAAAAAATAATTTACGGCTAGTCACGTGTAACGTTTTACACGCTTTTGCCAAATTTAGAGGGAAATTAAATTACACGTCTCATTTTTTTTTATGGAAATAATAGTGTGTTTGGATTGTAAATTATTTGAGATATTTTTACTATAATATTTTTTTAATATGATGTATGTAAGATAAAAAGGTGATTGAAAAATGTGTTGATGATGCAATCAAATCAATATGTGTAAATAAGGTGTAAATAAAGTGAAATAATCTTCAATCCAAACATGACAACATTTCTATAATCTAATTTATCTTAATCTAGGGACAAGGGAATCTAAAGAGACTCTATATAAGGTAGCACCTCCTTTGGATTTTTTCACTGGAGATAGGTTTTGAACACTAGACCTACAGCCCAAAGAAGAACTTTAATCCCTTTTTTATGATCACTGAGCCAAAACTCAATGGTTCACACGTCCCATCTAATTGGCAAAAATTTAGATATACTTATTCTGGGGCTCCATCTATAGGCCAAATGGCTCAAAATTTGCCATGTCATCACTAGGTTGACAAATCCAAAAATCCAAACCCCGTCTTTTTTCCCCCTATTTCCATTTGTGTTTTTTGTGCTAAAGAAGAAAATGTTAGATTTCTTCCTCAAACTCCGTCTAACTGTTTTCTAAGATCTTCAAACTCTCCCAATCATTGAGTGTGTTTGGATGGGAGATGATTTGGAATAATTTTTTGAAAAAATACTTAGTATTTTTTTGATGTGATGTATGTAAAATAAAAATTTATTAAAAAATGTGTTAACGATGCAAATGATTCAATGTGTATAAATAACGTGCAAATAATGTGTAATCCAAACAAACTAATTATTTTTCATTGATCTATTAGTTTCTGGCCATTTGATTTTCTTCAAACTTTGTTTTGCTTTTGAAAGAACAATTTCAGACCCTAGATTTTGCGAGAAAAACGAGGAGAATGGTGACGAGGTTCGGTGGAGTTCCACCGAGTAACCATTTCTACAACAATGACATGAAAAAATCTCCGCCGTTGCCAACAAAGGATTTGCTTGGGGAAGAGGAGGATGACTGAAGATCAATGAAAATGTAAGGGAGAGTTTTCCTAAATATACAACGAAGAATGAGGATTGTGGTGTTTAAGAGGAGGACGAAGGGAATGTCTGATATGGGTATTGCCTTCTCCAGTGATATAATCTGCCGTCTCCTCCAATGATATGGGTGCTGGATGGTGATGGAGGAATGAGTAGGAGAGGAAAGAGTGTCACATTATTAATTAATGACATTATTCATAACTTCTTGCTTAACTGGAATGGCAAACTGCATAACTCTGCAATTGCATTTGTCTCTCTTTTCTTTTTAATCGATCTTTTTGTTTTAAAATACAATACTAGTACACTTCAAAATCCCATCTTTTAACTGTCTGTTTGCATTCGTTCCCATACTCCATACCAACTTTCTTGTAAGATTTCTAAACCTGACCTCACCACTATCTTCTTTTCTCATTTTCTGTAATTTTTGCTTAGATTTCATATGTAATTTGTGCATTTGGGTTTTCTTCAAAACTCATGAGCTTAACCAAGAAAAGAATTTGTTTTGTGAGAAAGAGGGGAAGAAGACTTGGAGAAGGAAAACGAAGAAGAAGACGACGGCAAGTTTCGATGGAGGTGGATTGAGGAGTGGTGGTGGCGGCACAGTACAAGGAGGAAGTGATGGTGGTGGTAGTGACGGAAATTGGGAAGTTGGGATTAAGCCGGTGGGGATAGAGGATCTGTTTTGACCACTTGGGATTTGAGGGGCTGCACCGAAAGTTCTTTGTGGTTGGAAGAGTAGGGTGAGAGCTTCTTTGGGGTTACGGTACTTTCTCAATAAAACTTTTAGTAAAAGTAATTATTAAACGCTTAAGTACTTTTAAATATATTGTTTAGAGACATATAGTTAAATAAGTGTTTATTGTATTGACTAATATGTAATTTGAAAATTTTAAGTTCATTTATCTCTTTATTTAGTTTATAATATAAAATAAAATAAAATAATTTAATTTTTTTAAATCAGAAAAACTATTTTAAAAGTATAAAATTTGAATTTTTACTAAAAGTACTTTTCACATCAAAAGTTTCATTTTTTATTTTATGGAATGACATCCACCAAAAGCTTTAAAAATATTTTTAACACCTAAAATTATTTTTTTAAATAAAAGTATCGCAACTCCAATTGAGGCCTCAGCCTGAAACCAATGTTTTGAAAACTGGACCGGACCGGCCGGTTCGACCGGTTGAATCGCGAACCGGACATGGCACCGGTCCGGTTTAAGGTCATAGTTGACTTTGCTAGAAACCCGGTCAAAAATCGGTCGAACCGTGAAAACCGCTGAACCGGATTGAACCGGCGGTTTCCGGTTTTCAACTTTTCCTCTCTCTTTTTTTTTTTTTTTACATTTTGCAAAATGCAGCTATCAAGATTCGAACCCAAGACCTTTGTAATAGAAAACCAATGTATTAACCATTGCACCATCACATCTTATTAGTTTTTTTTGATAACTTACTTATATAAAACAAATACTCATATTTCTTTTTCCATTTTTCTTACAAAATCCCACCCTCTCATGACTCTTTCTTTTCAATCAAAAACTCTCTCTCTCTCTCTCTCTCTCCTCTTTTCTTTTATCACTCCCTTTTTAATCAAACCTCTTTATTTTTAATTTATTGATATTTTCTTCCATCTTTTAATTTTGCTTTTGTCCATTAAATTGAAAAAAGTTAAAAAAGAATTAATTTTCTTTAACCCAAATTATTTAATGCCACAACCACTCACTTTTATCTCATTTTTTGTTTCTTATCAAGTTTACATTTCTATTTTCGATTCTCTTGACTTCCTTCAAACTCCAAATTTTCTTTTTTAAATTGCAATCTTTAAATTCCAAAACGTAAATTAAAATTTAAGTTCACAATATCTAAATTCTCATAAACGTGAATTTTGTATAATTTCAAAATATTATGATATTTTTAGGTTGGATTTAGATATAATTGAAATTGAGATGAAATTTATTTGTTTTAACTTATAATTTAAAAAATTTATTTTTAAAAATCTAAGTTATTAAAAATAGTAAACTTTTCATCATATAAAGTATTAAATTAGTCCATTACATGTCTTATTTTGTGCATATATATATTTATATAAATTACTTTTAAAAAAATCATTGAACCGAAGTTGAACCGGTCCGACTGGTTGAACCTCAACCCTTTCACTTCACCGGTTCAATTAACTGTCCGGTTTTTAAAACATTGCGTGAAACAGTCTGGGTTTGTTTGGACAGGAAATTATTTGTCCAAATTTATTTACTGACATCACCATCACAATTTCCAATATACCTCTTTATATTCTCAACCACTTTTTTATCTCACATACATCACATCACAAAAAGTGTTACAGTAATTATTTCAAATAATATTTCAAATAATACCCTATCCAAACAAACATGTGGCTTCATTCAAATTGAAAGATGTGGCAATTTTTCCACCACTTGATCTACAGGCACACCTGTAGACCGAGTCTACACAAATATTTGCCCATCTAATTTACTATAGAGGAATAGGGAGTTGCTGGTTTGTGCAAACCCAGTACTTGTAAGTGGGTGGTGGGTCTTTTAACAACTCCGAGGATATTACTGACAATTACTAATTTTATATCTCGTAGTATGTAGGTGTCTGACTATTTGTAATGTTTAGGGCTTTCTCACTTGTCTTAACTTCGAGAGAGATTGCTTCAAAAAAAAAAAAAAAAAACTTCGAGAGAGATACCCTCGAAAATAAAAAAAAATTCGAGAGAGAAACTACACGACTAATTTACTCTCGAGAAACTACACTAGATTGATCGAGGGATTGAACTTGGAAGAAAATCTCAATGCCTTAAATCGCTGATCTCTCTATATATACTGGTCCACTAAAATGCATCGCTCTATCCCTGTCCGACCATAGTACTATATACTAGCTGCTAGCTGAAACTTTTATCAATTAATTAATCTCCCAGCTTTTAGAGTTGAATCTTCAATGGCTTCCAATGAGGAGACGTCGTTTGCTAGCAACTTTATGGTGCTAGCTCCGGAGAAAGCCACAATCTTCGATCTCCTTCGTTTCTTGCTCTCCAGCCGTGCAGACAATAGAAGATTTATTTTTACCCCAAGAGGGACGAGGTTACCATTCCCTCAAAGGGTGGTCATAGTTTGCTCTGTCGTGATTCAAATTATCTTGTTCATATTCGCAAGACCACTAGCATTGTTGGGGTATGCAATCGAGAACTGGCTTAACCTGCTGAACGTGAATGGCGGTTTTATGGGGCTTATCTTCAAAATCCTTCGGGGTAGACTCTGCTACTTAGTTTTCTAATTAGTTTTGCTCTTGCTTTTCTTTCATTCGCCTGACTTTTTCCAAGTTTCTTACTACCTACTTTGCTCAATGCAAATATTATTTGCTTTTTGAATAATTCATGAACATTGATCGATAAGAATAGAGCTATCAAAATGGCAAACATAAGGGCATGCTATCGTGCGTGTGTGGATGGGTGCGTTAATCTGCGGGCGAGGTCTCATTCCAACATTTTACGTGGAAGTTCTCCCACCATCTTCCAAATCCTACAAACCAGGGCGAGGCGAGTTGTGATAGGAACAGTACTCCTTTGTTCCCCATTAATACCTCGATTATGTGGGGTTTCTTCGAAACGCAAGTCTCCAAACCTAGTACACTGTCACACAGCAAGAACAAACCTCCTGAACAAACGCAGACTGGATATCAAACTAAATTGCAGCTGTGACTCTAGTTACACTTGAATAATGAAAAGCATGAACGTAAATTAAGATCCATAAACTGATACCTGGTGCTAGAGAAGGTCTTGGTGTCTGACTTGCGCCTAGCTAACAGATCTTACACACTTGTAGTGTGAAGGGAATAAGAAATCAGTTATCGTTTTGTTGTACAGCATTAACATTCTAGATAGGATTTCTTTTTTACTATATTTTATCGATTAGGTCATTAAAGATTACGTGTGTGCATGGTTGTTCCTTTAATTAAGGCTGTAAGGAGGTTTGTATCCATTTTTATCTTTTGTAGGGCGCCGACCAGAAAAAGTCCCAGATAGAGAATCGCCCAAGTTCCTGACGATGATCGGACTTTCAGACGAAAGGGAAGAGCTGGATGAGAACATCCTAATTGACGATATGAGATATAATTCGGCTCTCGCAATAATGGCTGCCAAAATAGCTTACGAGAACCCCGCTTATATTGAACATGTAGTCTCGCAAATCTGGAAGGTAAAACAGTTTTAGTTTCAATTTTCTATATATGTTACGTGTATGTGTTGCTGTTTTGTTTCTTACTTATTCGACAACCTAGTGTAGTCATCTCTTTAGATATCATGTAGTGACAATTGATGACCTAGTTAAACTACTTTTTACAGATGGAATTCATGGGATTTTACGAGTTCTGGAACGGTAAGTATTCCTTATTCCTACCTTACTTTTAAATTTTAATGGCTGCCTTATCAGAGAGGAATTTACAACGATTAGTTATCGGAGAACACTTGTTTACAAAAATTAGCTGGGAATATACAGCTTTTTCATTAAGCACGAGTTTCATAACTTTTGAGCATTCGAAACCCTATCCTCCTCGATAGTAATAGGTAATATACCATGTGAAAATAATTTATATTCCGGCCTTAAAAGGCTACATATGGGGTCCAAATAATGTCAACCCGGTGTTTTAAATTGCTGTTAGTTTGATGGTTAATTATTTGTCTTTCAATCGGATCTGATCCTCCTTTTTTTTTTTTTTTTTGTGGTGGTGGCTAGCTTTCCAAAGGAAACCAACAACACAAGCAATATTGTTTCGACAAAATAAGGACACGGACTCGGAACTGATATGTGTGGCCTTCAGAGGTACACAACCCTTTGCTGCTGATGATTGGATTACAGACATGGATATCTCCTATTATGAGCTTCCTAATGTGGGAAAGGTGCATTCTGGATTCATGGAAGCTCTTGGTCTACAGAGGCGCAGTGGTTGGCCCAAGAACATACCCCAATCTGATAGGCAATACGCTTACTATACCATCAGGGAAATTCTGAAAGATGCTTTGAAAAACAATCCCAAGGCTAAATTTATAGTGACAGGTCACAGCTTGGGTGCTGCACTAGCAATTCTGTTTCCATCTATTTTGGCGTATCACGAAGAAAAGGAGTTGTTGGAGCGGTTAGACGGGGTCTACACTTTTGGTCAACCAAGAGTTGGAGATTCCAGATTTGGAGCATTCGTGGAAGACAACCTGGAGAGCAGCACGCGCAAGTACTTTAGGATCGTTTATTGCAACGATCTTGTGCCTAGAGTCCCTTGGGACAATTCATGGAGCGATTTTCAGCACTTTGGGAAGTGTATCTACTTCAACAGCCTTTACAGGGGCCATGTAATTAATCCCTTGGCATTCCCAAATTCATTTCTAATTTTCTCTCATCTGCAATGTGCATATATCAGTACCTAGGATTAAATATTTTAATTTGCCATGTGCTACAGATTGTTGATGAGGTACCGAACAAGAACTACTTTGCACTCTTCACGTTCATGCCCAAAAAAATGAACTGTGTTTGGGAGCTGATGAGAGGATTTGGGATGGGAATGTTTATGGGACCTGAATACAAGGAATTGAAGCTTATGAAAGCGGTTCGATTTGCAGGCATCTTCACCATAGCCGGCCTCCCAGCACATGCTCCTCTAGATTATGTCAATTCCACAAGGTTTGCATCTCCGGATTTGTACGCTTCCAGACCATGGGTTGGCTAATAAAAAGACCAAGGACAAGTGGTTCTTCATAATCAATTTTCATGCAAACGACGCCCCAATGGTTTAAAAACATACTTTCAAGGGGGTGAAAAAAAAAAGTATGCTTGAGCCTACGGGGATGCTGCATAGCTTTGTACTTTGCTTTAGTGTGTTTTTAATTTTAATGCACGGCGGGCACCAAGTTCGTGCTAAATTCTCCACCGTTTCTTGCTGAAGTTCTTTTATATTTTTTTCTTTAAAAAGGAAAATGGGAAAACAAACTAAAATTTGAAGGAAAAGCATATATTTAAAGATCATGGTTTTACATCAAATCATCGGACGAGTCATATGCTTAGATAATTAAATTGCAGTAAAAAAAAAAAAAGAGTGAGCCAATGGACATATTTATTTGTTTCAATCTAACAATTGAAAATTATGTATACAAACAAATGTGAAAGGAAACAAGTAGCATGTTCATTTATGAAATTACAACCTTCCATAAAGGAATTTGTAAAGAGAACGAGCAAAGGAGCAGGGGAAGCCCTAATCGAGAGAAAGTCAATGGGGAAATCTTCTTTGAATTTAGATGAATAGAGGTCATATACGAGTACAGAGTGCTTACACAAGAATTAGTGGAAAAGTAATTGAGAATTCAAACACAAAGATACTAAGCAATTATAGCATCATATGGATTATTTTTTTTCAAAATTTTTCTCTCAATCTATTTTCTCTTCATTTACTTATCCAATTTTCTCAATCTTTTGTAGTCGCTCTTAACTAGTAGATGGACAAACTTAGAGGCCCGCTTTCATTAACAGTATTTTGTTATAGGATTTGCATGCAATGTTATGATCAAGGGAAATCGGTCAAAATTATGAGAAAATTGTACCATTAGATACTACAAAAGATTTATCAACTCTAGTATATGATTTTTTTTGCATAACTAGAATCTCCAATAAAGTGTTCTTGAATGAAATTAACTTAGTGTTAGAATCCCATCTATCAGAAGAAGAATGGAGGAAAAGTTTCGAGGTTTAATTAGCGAGAATCCTTATTCTTATCAGATCTGCATTTCAAAACAAGGGAGATAGAAGGATGAGAATGAGACATACACAGTTCACTCCATACAAAGAATTAGAATAGTACTTCAAAGTAAAGTCATGAACCAGTTGGGCGAGCTAGAGACCATGGACGCCAAAGGTTGTAGAAAAAGCACCACGTTGGATGATGTACAAATTTTAACGAGTCACCGATTAGGCATGTTTCGAGAGCTGCAAATTGGTGTGCAGACTTCCCAGCCAATGTAGGAGTTTGTCAGTAAATCACACTTTACTTCACTAGCTCAATATACAAGCTCTCAAAATTAATTTTCTCAGAAAACGAATTTAAAAAGGAGTTCGTTATCAAATATGTTTCCTAATAAGAAAACAAAAAAGAATTTTTTTTTCATGCAATGATTTTGTTTAACAATTATATTGCGTATACTTCATAGTTTTTTAAATTGTTTAACATATTTAAGCTTACCAAACAAAAAATGTGTGTTTGGAAAGTAGATTATTTGGGATAATTTTTAAAGAAATTACTACAGAAATTTTTTGATGTAATATATATGAAATAAAATACTGGTTGAAAAATATATTAATGCTGTAACTAGATAAAATTGTGCAAATAATTCACTTTCTTAGTTTTGACTTTTGCACATGCCAAAACTAAGTAAATAACATATTCATCTTTAGATGAGCATATTCACGTTTTAATTACATTTACAAAGAAAATAGCAAATTTAGATACTGCAACAATCTAGATTCACTCCTATATATTTCACTGTACTAAAAAAAAATACTTGTACCTCATAAAAACATAAGATTGATATGGTATTTCTTTCGGTGCTGCAGTAGAGCAAGCTCCAAATTTTTTTATTTTTATTTTTTTTACAAATATAACTAAGGGCGGGCATGAAGTGATATAATATATATAGAAGCATTAGTAGGAATTTGGATATGCAATCAATTCGATTTTGAACAGGAGAAAGGACATTTAACTCGTCTTCTGACCTACTTGGGAAAGCATGTGCTAACAAGTACGCATTTACAAGCTCGTTGTTGCAAATGTGTGAGTATGAATATGGAGAAGTATTAGCATGAATGTATAATGGTAGATGCAGTGGTCGAATCGGGACCTTTATTCAGGGGTGCAATAATATTAACTTAGACATACAAGGTGTTGGTTTGTAGATTTCTGAAATAACTAAATATTTATTATAGTGAGCATGTAATTTGAGATTCTTTAATTTTCAGCTCATCCAATGGTATCCAATTATGCATAAGAATACAAGATGAATATTCTAATTAATATATAATAAATACGATTGATGAAGCTTGAGCCTTCAATGTGTTATCAGGAATTCAAAATGAAGAGATAGCAAACTTTCAAGGAATGGTATATTCAGGGAACTCAATAACTTCATGGACTTTGCAACAGCTCCCCAAACAAAATCACTAATTTGATAAATGAAAAAATAAAATAATGTGGACCTAAAATTCAATACCAAATCAACAAAATTTAATGGGAATATAACATAACAATGAGTGAGTTTTTTTAAATATATTTTAATAATGTAAGTAGAACAATGAGTGTGGTTAAAATAACTGAAGTACAAAACATATACTATAATGGAAACTTGTTGTTACAAATGTGTGAGTATGGAAATGGAAAAGCATTAGCATGAATGTACAATAGTAAATGCAGCGAAAGAGTCGTGACCTTTGTGATGTGTAATAATATTAACTTAGACTTATAAGGTGTTGGTTTGTAGATTTTTGGAATAACTAAATATGTGTTATTGTAAACGTGGAACTTGAGGTTCATTATTTTTTAGCTCATCCAATGATATAAAATTATGCATAAGAATACAAGATATATATATATATATATATATATATATATATATATATATGCTAATTAATATATACAATTGACAAATAATTTGTACACAATCGTGTTTAAAAAAAAATTTATTTGTACATATCTGCTCTATACGTAGTGCAAATGATAATGTTCTACTCATGTGCTATTTGCGTGCATCTAATTAATTGAAGTGATTAGGTTATGCTTAAGGTTTGGGGCGAGAGAGGTGGTCAAATCCAAGCGGTATGCTACTGCCATCATTGTAATTTGCTCATGTCTGTGCATTTTCTTACTATACTAAAAGCGCGAGTTGGAGTTGTTACAGGGCCCATGGACCGGTTATCTGGTAATTATGGGTAACTTTAGTGGCTTTTGCATTTGTGCTTAAGGTGTGTGTTTGGTTAGTTTTAGTGGCTTTTGTATTTGTGCTTGTTTGGTTTCCCAAACTAAGACCGTCTATCTTCATTGTATAATGGGTAAAAACAAAAAAGTTCACTGTGATAAGGCTAATATACAGAAAAGCTCGTCATGGTTTCAAAACATATAAAACAATATCTCATGTTTTGAACTAAATTATAAAGGTGATGAAATCCATTAAAATTAACGGAAATGACTTATTAAAACCTACAAACAAATTTTTATACCTAATTGTTAACAAATATACCTGTTCTACAGATGATTTTGTTGAGATGTCTTTTGCTTAGTTATATTAAGACATTTTTATCATTTCGTCCATTCCTGTTAATTTTAACGGATTCTGTCACCTTTACAATTTGGTTCAAAGTATGAAGTGTCATGTTGTATGTTTTAAAACTACGGAAGACTTTACTGTATATTAGATTTATCATAGGGAGCTTTTTGTTTTTTACTCTTGTACATTGTAGTTGGTTCAACTCCACTTGTGAGTGGGCAGTGGGCTGTGTCCCAAGCGGTCTGTGGGAGCCGCACAAAGCTCTCTTGCTCATGTAATCTTGTGAGCAAGCCATCTAAAAAGGCAACACATTGGGTGTGTTTCTTTCTCCAATTGAAGACTTGGATTTGGTGGTTTTGCAAAGAGAAGTCTTATGATAGTGAATTTAGTAGGTCTTTTATTTATGAAAATACTTTCATAATTTTGGCAAATTATTGTGCTATTTTGCTAATTTTTCTTATAATTTGTCTTTGTACTGAATTCAGGGGTTTGTGATTAAAAGAAGTTTAAAAGAGAAAATTTCAGAAGATTTGTTAAAAAAGGACGTGGGTGCGTCGGTGAAATCAGGAAATTTTAGGAGCTAACAATTGTTTTATCTTTAGAAGAATCATGGAGGCCACAATTGGTTCTGCTCATTATTTGAAGTACTTGAAGTATTGATGTTTTCTGATAAACTTTGTTCCACAACTATCTTATCTACTTATCTTATGTAGTGAGAGGTAGTTGAGGATAGATTTTCTTCTAATAAGTTTAGGAGAATAAATAGGGAGGAAAAACAGAGATCGATATCTCTAAACACTTGAACCTTTTCCCTTCATTTTGTTCTCTCTTCTCTCAAGAACAAAAGAAACTCTGGTTCTAGTTTTATTTTTCTTGGCTCACTACTACAAAAATGTCCTTTTATGACATTTAAAAGCATCATTATAGATCAAACATTATAGCTCAATGTAATGACGTTTGATCTATAATGATGCTCTGCTAAAAGCTACGTCCATTCTAACGTCACTATAAGTTTATGATAGTTCCACAAGTCCTAATTTATAGTTTTGTTGGCATTTATAAACATCATTGTTTATAGTTTTTATGACACTGTCAAATGATAAGAAATGCTAGAGCACAGTTGAGGTTACATGAATCTAAAGTGATACTCTTAATTGTCATATATTGGATCTATCTTGATGCTTCTATTGTGTAAGTACAATAAGATATTATGACACATTTGCAGTATAAGTAGAATGAAATATTATGACACTTTTGTGGTGTAACTAGATTATGTTGTTCTGACACTTGTTAACATGAAATTTTGTGAATATTATGAACAACAAAAGTCGAAGTAGTGACACTTTTAAGTGTCAATACATCATATTGCATTAGCCCTGTATACCATCCGGATTTTTATACCCAAAAGCAGAAATCACATTTCATCCTGCCTTCACAATGTAGATTCTAATTTTTAGAATAATAAAGTTATTAGTACCACCTTATAAAGGAAAAACCAAAGTGATTTACGTTTTCATAGTAATTAGTGCAATACAATCAGCCAAGTATTGCACTATGTAAAAACATAATGATATCTTTATAGCTCTTATTATAACATAATGTTATTTGTCAAATAAGAGCTAAATTTATAAAGATATCAATTGTAATGTTTAGTATTGCACTATCAGTCAAATTTTACTTGTCTTTATAGCTCTTATTTGAACTTACTTGCCTTAAATCCTTGGTTGCTTTTATGGTTGAATCATGATTTTCTCTTATTGTATTATTTAACTTGATGCATGTTAAATTTCATAGTGCATTACACCAGTGTGACCGACTAGTGAGGTGTGTGCAATAAATTTGGTGGATTAGAAGGAATTTTGTGTGCAAGGGATTATATGACAAGAGGTGTTAAGAGTTAATTAGAGAACCATTAGTTATGTTAGTGATTGAAGACAAATAGAGAGACAAAAAGATAGACAATATATTTTTCCTTGCCATTTGTCAACTAGCCTATCAAGTTTGACAAAGACCAAGTTTTCTTCTTATCCAACTTGAACTCTTATCATTTCACTATTTCTTCTTCTTGTTCTTTGGTCTTGGACGAATTTGGAGAGGAGAAAAGAGGGAGAAAACCACAAAAAAAATCCAGCCTTGATTTCTTGATTGAATCATCAAGAATCCAACGAAAAATCCTAATCTACTCCGATCAATCTTGAGGTAAGCTTGGAAGGAAGCGTTTGGTGAAGTTTTGGAAGAAGAAAATCTTGCATCCCTTTTGATTTGCTTGTCATCTTTGGGGTTGGAGGTCAAGAGGTAAACTTTGCTAGAAAACCTAATTTTCTTGATGTTTATATGATGATTTACTAGTTTTACTTGAGGAACTACTGGGTTTTCTTGATAGATGATGATTTCCTAAGTTTACTTGATGAACTACTAGATGTTACTATAGTTTTTAGTTTACTTGATGTATGTTGTTTTAGGGTGAAAAAGGCATGACTTTTAGGGTGGATTTCATGATTTTCAAGCTTATATTTAAATTTCCAGCTTTAGAGTTAATTTCCAGCTTTGATCGATATTTACCAGCCTTGAGTTGAGAGTTTCCAGCTTTGATATGGACTTCTGAGTTTGATATGAAGATATCTAGCTTGGATATACACTTCTAGTTTTGTTATACCATTTTTCCAGCTCTAGTAGTTAATTTCCAACTTTGCTATATTAATTTACACCCTTGGAATGCCAATTTCAGCTTTATTAGGAGATGTTCAAGTTTTGGTATGCAATTTTAGTTTGGATATGAATATTTCCATGCTTTGGTTTGAAATTCCAGCATTGAGATGAAAAAATTTCAGTTTTGGTGTAAGTGATTTGAAACTTGTTATATATGTGCAAAGTTGATAGTTTTGTGGCCTTGATTGAGGTTCATTTACTATGAAATTAAGATTGAATTGGATGATTAACTTAAAGAGATATGGATACATATTGCTGGATTTTCTCCTTGTTGGTCAATTAAGGGTTAAGGTGTGAATTTAGGGTATTTTGTTTTCGTCTTGTATATGATTTTATTCAAAACACTCGATACAATCTATTTCTTTGCATGTGTGTTAGTTTTGACCCAAAACAAAGAGGTTTAAGAAGGGGAAAAACCTAGTTTTCTAAACTAATTGCTTGCTCGAAAATTTTCGCAGGAAGCCCTGCACAGCTTTGGGAAATTGGCTATAACTTCGCATAGAAAAGTCAAAATTGAGTTCCATTTGTTGCATTTGAAACCAGACTCATAGGGCTTTCAACGATATAAAATTCAGGATTTGTTCAACTCCTATATTCTTGAAAACCATGACTGTTCTGTTTTGCACATGAGACAGCAGTGAGTTTGAATTGAAATTTGACTAACCTATGAGCTGAATTTTATGAAGATGTCTTTGAAAGCCTATTAGTGCTTCGAGTGACATTTTCTAATGGTATAAGTTTTGTAATTTTTTGACCCACGAAACTCAAGTTATGCTTTTTCAAAAAATGTCACCAAAACTGGGAATTTTGTCAAATGAATTGAGTGGGACTTGGAAAACTTTGGAAAATGTTTTCTAGGTTTTTAAACCTTAATTTGGTGTGATTTTGGATGCTTAAATTGCTCTCTTCACTTTTAGAATAGTTGTATTGGATTTTATCTTAAAGTCTCGACCTTAAAGTGAGAAGCATATGGAATACCTTGGAATACTAGACGCGTATGTTTTGGCTAGTTGAATCTACTAAATTTAAATCTATTGTGATTGTGAATCTTGCCTCAGGGTGTGGTAGCGATCAAGGTTATCATCCAGAGAGTTGACATTTAATCTACTGATATCGGTGAGTGTTCCTTGCATGTTATGCTTCCAATGACTATGTGGAATATTGTGAATATTTGCTTGGATGTTAAATGTTTTTCAATGATTGTTAAATGGATTTTCAATGGGCGAGTGTGTACTGTGAATGCGAATTTTCAATGATCAAATGATTGAATGTTACTTGTGCATGAATGTAAGCCTTTGGTTGAACTGGGCACTTGCCCTTCATTGCCAGTCGACTCGAATTAGAAGCAGTCTCGGTCGGACGGCTGGTGACCCTGGGACACTGTTTTGGTATATTCGAATATGACCATGAAGTCTGGTGGAGTACTGGTCAGTGAATGAAATGACTGACTGAATGAAATGACCACTGTTGGAGTTTTATTTTCAAATGTTTTCACATGTTGGAGGAATAAGGGAGAAATGGTCGACGACTGAATGACTGAATGAATGGTTTCAAGTGAGCACGTATCCTTCCAATGATTGAATGACTGTTTATTACTGTGCAAAGTGTGCAAATTGTTAAATGTAATACTTCCATGTTTTATCTACTTGATTGCTTGTTTGGGAACCTCACTGGATTTTTAGCTTATTATTTTAGTTTTGTTTTCCTTACAGGAGTGGAGGCCGGAGCAAGCAAGCGTAAAATAGTGTGTATAATCTTTATGTACTTGTACTTTTATAGATGAAATGTATTTGAGATCTTTGGTAATGTACCCCTATGTTTCACTTTTGGGTTGTAAATTAAGTTGGAATTCTTGGATGAATGGATCTTTTATGTTAATCTAGAGGCATGAAAGACTATTTCAAGATTGTAAGTGAGTGAGTCCTGGCGAGAGTTGGGCAGGCAGTCCACCAAACCCTTAGGTACGCCCTAAGGGGAGGTGGCGTCGTCACAGGTGGTATTAGAGCTTTTATTGAGCTCATGCCGGGAGAGAGTTCTCGGACTATGGGAATTGACCTGTAAGTGTGGAATGAATCTCTGTTAATGAGGAAAATTAGGTGTGTATGTCGGGTAGGAATCTTAAATGTGGTTGATTTCCTCTTGGGACTGGCCAGTTCAAGTGGTGAATTATCCTATTTTCGGATTATTGTACCCAAATACCAAAGAGTTGATACCTTTATGATGAGTCGATATCACGAGTGAAATTGTGGTAAGCTTTAATGGCAAAGGTCAAGATGCGAAGGATTCTAGTATTGGACTTGAGATTGAACTGATCAAGGGGATTGGATCGAGGAGTGTCGTCCTAGACTAATCTATTAACTGGTTGGCTAGGGGTTTTGTAGATAGTGGCTAGATTGTTGTGTGTGTTTGAGAAACTAGCATTGTAAACCTCTATCCCTTCTCCTATGACTGTGCGGACTTGTTAGGTGTTTATTTTGGGATAATTTAATTGCAACTACATATGTCTTTCTACCCTTCTTGTGATATTAGATTCCCGTAGTTTGATTCTTGATGTAAAAGTATGGAATGGGCTTTGAATCCTGTCCTTCCAAAATTGAGAGTTTTGAGACTCTTCTTAAGGAAAAGGGGCATAGAGGAAGACACTATGAGGGTAAGTGGCCATAGTATCTTTTGGGCATGGATTTTGACAATGAGGGTAAAGTGGAGAGTGAGCTAGGGTGTGGCCTTTTTAAATCAAGTGGATGGGAGTAATTTCTACGCGAGAAGGGTAACCATTTCATACCGTACCAAGAATAGGAATACATGTCATAGTATCTCGAGATCCCTACTTGTGTTAGATTTCTCTTTTAGCTAATTTGAGAAATAAAGATTAGTTGTTCATGGATGGCTTGGAATTGAATGAACTTACGAGGTATATGGTTGCGTGATTAGTTACTCATTGGATACTTTAATTTGTTTGGCAAGCTGTCATATGAGATTGAACGAATTGGTGATATGACACATTGGGAAGATATATCTGAGGAAATAGAAACTCTTCAGGAGGAGAGATAGGTCTAGAAAAAAGTGGGTGAACATTGGAGGGACGATGGAACCAGGAGTGATACCGAAAAGAAACGCAAAGAGCCTAGTGAAGATGAACTTGCTATGAAAAATAGAGGAAGGAAAGAAAGAACAAGAACATTTTGTAGCTGTTAAGAGTGGACGCTGTGACACACCTCATACTGGAATGTTTGAGTTGAAAATTGGTGCAGGTTTTAAATGTGGTAAACTTGGACATCAAGTGAGAGACTGCCCAAAATAAATGAATTAAGCTATGGGGAATCTGCTACCCTAGTCGAAGTTAGCCCTTTATGATGTTTTATCTGGAAGAGTTGTATCTATTGGACTATATGTAGCGAAAGTTTTATGTAGTAAGTTGGATTCCAATTATAAACCTTGAAGTTGAAATCTGATGTTTGCATTAGTAATATTAAATGTCTGTGTTCGGTTAGCGTCAAATCCCTACCCATGAGTTAATTGCTGCAATTTAGTCTCGAATTTAAGCGAGGATTCTTCATTTGTGATTAGTAAGGAAGGAATTTTGATTAGAGAGGGTGATACGTGGCTAGTAATTTAATTGTAGACATGAGTGAAGATGTATATTGTGGATTCTTTGTCAATATATAGAGTATGATTTCAAGATCTAGTAAGAGCAGTTAAGTTTCTAAGTTATGGTATCAAGTTCTAAATTTATAGTATCTTGCACCTTTTGACACCTTTATTGACCTTCCTTAGTATGTTAGTTTAACTATGACATCAGTAAGATTTTTCACTAGACAAGTTTGTGATAGCATTATGAGTAAGGTGAAACTACTTGGAAATCGGAGAAAACCCTATAGAATCGAGTTTTTGCAAGTTAAGGTTAGAATTTCGAGAACGAAATTCATTTAAGGGGGAGAGAGTGTGAGGCCCTGAAATTTTACTTATCTTTATAGTTCTTATTTGAACTTACTTGCCTTAAATTCTTGGTTGCTTTTATGGTTGAATCATGATTTTTCTCTTATTGTATTATTTAACTCGGTGCATGTTTAATTTGGTGCATGTTAAATTTCATAGTGCATTACATTAGTGTGACTGACTAGTGAGGTGTGTGCAATAAATTTGATGGATTAAAAGGAGTTTTGTGTACAAGGGATTATGTGACAAGAGGTGTTAAGAGTTAATTAGAGGAGTGTAGACACCAAAAATTTAATTTATTTAATTCAATTTTAACTTTATTCTTGTTTTATTTTATTTTATTTTAATTGATTAAATGATAGTTAGTGTTTATTTTTTTATGAATTAGGTTCATCATTTTATTTTTAAGATATTTTTGCATTAAATTTCAGAAAAGGAAAATTCTTAATAAAAATCCATTTTTTTTTATCTTTTTCAAACTCAGTTTTTGCTAAGTGAAATGACATTTTGTTAGGTAATTGGAAATTAGCATTTATTTATCATAAATTAGTTTTGGAAAAGAAAAATACAAAACAAAAAATAATAATAATATGTGGTACACATGCAATAGGGCCAAGTGGGGTGCATGCAAAAGGGACAAGTGTCTCTATTTTTCTTTGGACACCACATGCAAGGAGGGGGGTAGGTGGCAAGACACTTGGAAGCTTAGGAAAATTTGAAGGAAAAAAACAAACAAAAGCAAATGAAAAAGAAAAGAGAGTGGCAGCTGGGGTTGCAAGAAAAAGCTAGGGGAAAGAGAAAAAAAAACTAAGAGGGCTGGAGGTAAGGAAACTAAGAGAACTTTGGGGAGTTGGGAGGAACAAGGGAGAAAGAAAAAGGCTTGAGAAAAAACTGGGAAAAAGAGAGAGTTTCGAGAGGGGCTAAGTAAGGGTAGGAAACCAGAAGAGAGGCTACGGGCTAAGAGGGAAAACGAGGAAACCGAGAGAAAAACGAAAAAACTGAGAAAAGGGATGCTCTGGGGAGATTGAGGGAGAAAGGGAGGAACCAGAAAAAAAGAAAAGGGCTACGGGTAAGGGGCTGAAAAAAGCTAGAAAAAGAAAGAAATCGGGAGGAGAGCTGCGGAAAGGTAGAAGGGAACTGAAGAAATAGGGTTTTAGAAACAGGGCAGAAAAAGCAAGAGAAAAGAGAGAAAGAGTAAGAGAGGTAGGGGCGGCGGACGAAGAGAAAACAGAGGGGCTGAGTGAGAGTAGAAAAAACCAGAGAAAATCAGGAAAAGAGAGGAAATTGGAAGAGGGTTTTCTGGAACAAAAGAAGGAAGAGGGTTTTCTGGAACAAATGAAGGAAGAGGGTTGCAAGGAGGCTACGGGCAGTAGAGAGGAAACAAGGAAGGAAAAACTGAGAAAGAGAGGAGAGCTTGGGAAAGAAAAAGCCGAGAGGGTGGAGGTGGAAGGTGAGAAAAATCTGGAAAACAAGAAGGGAGAAGAGAGGGGAGAGCTTCGGGAGCAGTGAAAAAACAAGGAAAAAGAAAGAAACTGGGGAAAGAAGAGGAGGAAGAAAGGTGTTCGATTGCAGCGATGAGGAAAGACTACGAGACTAAAGAAAAGAAGCAAGCTGCTGCTGATGTTCCGTTTCATTATTCCAAATTTGTTATGACGTGTATTGGGAACCAGATTCGACCTTGTGACTTGAGATTGCATTTGATGAGGGAGGTTCAGGGTTGCCCACAAAACTAAAGAAGAAGTCAGCCCGCATGGCCACTTCCCTTGATCCAGTGGGAGAGTCATCCAGTTCTGGCACTTCCAGGCTTGACAAAACAGAGAGTTTTAGAGCATTGTAGTTGGAGGAATGACTTGTTCATTGCCTTTGCTATATTGATGCCCATCTCAACCTTACTACACTGATGCCCCGAGGTCGTCTATCACTATCTCCTCAAGAGTACCCAATCTTAGGCCTTAACCTTTTGAGACTACTCGTGCAAAAGAGAATTGCTGAGTTCCATACAGAACTGGAGCTGCTTTCTCCAAGTGCACTGGAGAATCCTTGCATCAGTCGGGGATGAGATAGCTGGGTGCAGCGAGAAGGCCTGCAACAGTCTTTCAGTTAAGGAGCTCACTTGACTACATAAAGGCAGCAAAGGGAGGTTAGAATTGATTTTGATTGGATCTAGTTCTCACTTTCTTTTTCTTTCACTCGCTGATCTTTACTGTTTCGATCTCTTGTTTCTTTCTCATCCTCTGCTTTTGCTTCTTATCACATTTTCCTTGAGTTATGTTATTTTCCCATTTGCGTTTCTTTAATGTTAGGTTATAAAGTAAAAGTGCATGAGCATAGGATCTTGTTCTGCTTGTAATGTATTTTGTGTGGTTTTTGGGTTGTTAAGCTTCATAAGTTGTAGAAAGAATGGCGGCAGAAAATTGTAGAAGAAAGAAAGCCATTGAGAAGATGTATGCAATATTTTCAAAAATTGTACTTTGCCCCCTATTTTTTCAAATGATGTTACTATGGCCCAGAAAATTGGAAAATTTAATCAATTTTTGTCCCTTAAAAACGTTAACTTTGTTTGACATGCTTTAATGTGATTTTTGAATAGATTTTTAGTGAATTTTAGGATGAAATTTGAAGGTTTAATGATTCTTGATAGATATATAGTCTTGATTTGGATTTTTAGTAAATTTTGGGAAATTTTTGTTGTTTGATTATAGCAAATAGGTTTTCATTCACTTTTTTTTTGTGAATTTTATCATTTGGTTTTTGGTAGGTTTCACCTTAAGCCTTTAATTTTATTTTATTTTAATTTTAGACCCTTAGTATTTGCAATAATAATGATTTGACCCCTCAAGCTTCTTTAAGTCGTTCAATTGGGTCCTCACTTGTTTTAATTTGTTGAATATGGGTTGTTTTACTTTCATTTGAATGATTTGTTTGATTCAATTTCGTATTTATTTCCATTTCTTGTGATTATTTGTTAATTAAAGTGATGCCTTGACCTTTTTCTTTGTTTTGGAGGGTAAATAAGAAAAATTTCATTTCATTAGATCACCAATTCAAGGGAGGTACACTCTACTCCTTTATTTTGATTTTACTTGATCCTATGTGCTACTATGTGATTTTATGTGTGTAATTGCATGCTTTTTTTGAATGTTTTTTTATTATTTTTATTTATTTCTTTATTCACTTTATTTGTTTTAATTTTGTATATTTATTTTAATTTAATTTTGGTTATTTGAGGGGCATTTAAATGCCAAGTTGTAATAGTTAGATTATTATTTTATTTTATTTCATTTTTCCCCTTAGATTGTAGTTAGGGCCCCCTAATGTAATAGTTAGGTTTCTATTTGCTTTATTTGCTTGTGTGTGCTTGCATGCTTGTGTGATTTATGTGTTTACTCACTTTTCTAGGGTTTTTGCATCTAGATATCATGCTTATGTGCTATGTGTTTTTATGTGATATTATGTGTTTACTTGCTTTTATTATATTTTACATTATTTATTTGATTATGATAAATGCCATGACGTCACCGCACTAGTCCAGCGCTAGTTGTAGCTCCTTTTTTCCGATTTCTCACTAGTCCAACGCTAGTTGAGGTCCCTTTTTTTCGATTTCTCACTAGTCCCAATGCTAATGCGAACTTATAAACATGGGTTAATCCACCGCTAGACCCTTAGGGACCATCCACGCACTAGATCATGTTTGTATGAAAAATCACTATATTTTCATGCATATTTTCTACTTTTTTAGGGTTTTTATCATATTACATGACATTTCCCTTATATGTACATCCCTTATCCCATATTTTCCCGATATGTATATCCCTTATCCCTGTATGTAAGACATGACATTAGACTTGCATTCCATTTAAGAAAATTAGAATTAAGTTAGATCATTTGCTTGATTAGATAGGAAATACCCCTCGAATATAGGATATGGACGAGTGTGGCTTTCTAACCTTAGCACGCTCGTATCCCTTTATTAAAGGAAAAATTAAAGTCACGAACCTAGTCCCCCGGACCTGTTATGTCGCATCGATCCTTTTAAGGCATACATGTATGATTTTCTCTTTTCTCCTAAAATACATCTTTTGAACCCTAATTTCCCTTTCCTTTTTAAAAATTCATTTACCACAACACTAATCTCTTTTTTCCTTCAATTGCATCTTTTAAAATCCTAATTTTACTTTTTTTCCTCCGAGTCTCATCACTTGCATTTGTCGTGACCTCTCCGAGGAATCAATTTTGGCTGCCACAATTAATGTGCTCGATGCCGATCAAACCTCAAAGAGATATTTTGCCTCACTCGATCCACCACTAGGTTAGGTTTTGCATCCATATAGTGACATCCAAATGTGATAAATTTTTAGGTTAAAATAAGAAAATTTTTGACTAAATCATGCAACTAGCCTATGCTAGGTTGAAAGGGTGCCTTGGATTTTATTCTTGCCTTCTCTTTCTTCAAATGTGACTCTCGACCCCTTTTCTCTGATTTTGGAAGACTTGGAGTCGTTTAAAAAGGGTTTTTCTCTACTTTTTGTTTAAAATTCATTTTAGGTGATTTGGTACACCTTAACTCCATACCAAGTGGTGACTCCTAATTTTTATTAAAAACCCTTTTTAAACTATTATTTTTGGGTCAAAATCGTCGCACTTTAAGTCCCATTTAAGCCCATTTTCTTTATTTATTTTCTAAAAATCAAAAACTCATTTTCACTCAAAATTAATCAAAAATTCATTTTTATAAACCCATAAATCTTAATTATTTATTTTCATTTAAAAATGGGGCGCGACAAGGAGCATTAGATATGTTAGTGATTGGAGACAAATAAAGAGACAAAAAGATAAACAATACATCTTTCCTTGCCATTTGTCAACTAGCCTACCAAGTTTGACTAAGACCAAATTTTCTTCTTATCCAACTTGAGCTCTTATCATTTCACTATTTCTTCTTCTTGTTCCTTGGCCTTGGACGAATTTGGAGAGGAGAAAAGAGGGAGAAAACTGCAAAAAAATTCAGTCATGATTTCTTGCTTGAATCATGAAGAATCCAACAAAAAATCCTAATCTACTCCGATCAATCTTGAGGTAAGTTTGGAGGGAAGCTTTTGGTGAAATTTTGGATGAAGAAAATCTTGCATCCCTCTTGATTTGCTTGTCATCTTTGGGGTTGGAGGTCAAGAGGTAAACTTTGATAGAAAACATAACTTTCTTGATGTTTATATGATGATTTACTAGTTTTACTTGAGGAACTACTAGGTTTTTTTGATATATGATGATTTCTTAAGTTTACTTGATGAACTACTAGATGTTACTACTACGTTTTTAGTTTACTTGATGTATGTTGCTTTAGGGTGAAAAAGGCATGACTTTTATGGAAGATTTCATGGTTTTCAATGTTATATTCGAATTTCCAGCTTTAGGGTTAATTTTTCAGCTTTGATCGATATTTTCTAGCCTTGAGTTGAGAGTTTCTAGCTTTGATATGGACTTGTGAGTTTGATATGAAAATATCTAGGTTGGATATACACTTCTAGCTTGTTATTCGATTTTTCCATCTCTAGTAGTTTAATTTCCAGCTTTGCTATGTTAATTTACACCCTTGGAATGCCAATTTCAGCTTTATTAGGAGATGTTCAAGTTTTGGTATGCAATTTTAGTTTTGATATGAATATTTCCATGCTTTGGTTTGAAATTCTAGCGTTGAGATGAAAAAATTTCAGTTTTGGTGTAAGTGATTTGGAAACTTGTTATATATGTTCAAAGTTGATAGTTTTGTGACCTTGATTGAGGTTCATTTACTATGAAATTAAGATTTGAATTGGATGATTAACTTAAAGAGATATGGATACATATTGCTGGATTTTCTCCTTGTTGGTCAAATTAAGGGTTAAGGTGTGAATTTAGGGTATTTTGTTTTCGTCTTGTATATGATTTTATTCAAAACACTCGATACAATCTATTTCTTTGCATGTGTGTTAGTTTTGAGTCAAAACAAAGAGGTTTAAGAAGGGGAAAAACCTAGCGTTTGGTTCACATGTTGGAATCGGATTCGGATTCGTAATCATTTATCTTGGATTTGGAATGGAATCAATCATTCCAATACATTTGTTTGGTTCAGTGCCAGGAATGTATATCATTACTATAATTGATGTTTGGTTCGTTGGCTCTTTGTAAATGGGATATAAGAAATTTTCACTAATTAAATATATTAGTAAATTTAGTATAACTAATTAATAATTTCTATTAGTAAACATGTATAATTATTAGTATAATTGATAATATCAATTATATTACATAGATTAATATACATTATATAATACACATAACTAATAATATCATTATTATAAGTTTGTAATTAATTAAATTAAATATTATATATAATTAAATATAATTATACAAATGTAATAATACAAGTATATAATTATAATTATATAATATATATAAATATTAACTATACAAATATTTTATATAAATATAATGTATATTATATATTAAATATAATTATTATTATATATTATTATATTTGAAATAATAATTATAATTATAATTATATAATTTATTAATATTATATACATGTATATATTATAAATATATTAATATTATATAATAATATATTTATAATATGTATTATATAAATATAATTATATTTAACTAAATAATTATAAATATATATTTATATAATATACTATTATTATAATAAAATATATATTTATAAGAAAATATTATAATGATAATATATATTATATATATGTATATATTATAATATAAATATAAATATAGATATAAAATTATATAATATATAAATATTAATTATACTAATATTATATAATTATAAAGTATATTATATATTAAATATAATTTTATTATATATTATTTAAATATAATTATAGAAATGTTATAACATAAGTATATAATTATAATTATATAATATATATAAATATTAATTATACTAATATTTTATATAAAATATAATGTATATTATATATTAAATATAATAATTATTATATATTATTATATTTGAAATAATAATTATAATTATAATTATATAATTTATTAATATTATATACATGTATATATTATAAATTTATTAATATTATATAATAATATATTTATAATATATATTATATAAATATAATTATATTTAACTAAATAATTATAATATATATTTATATAATATGCTATTATTATAATAAAATATATAATTATAATAAAATATGATAATTATAATATATATTATATAAATATAATTACATTTAATTAAATAATTATAATATATATTTTATATAATATATTATATATGTCTATATAATAATTAAATATATTATATAATTATACTAATATTATACTAAAATATATATTATAATTAAATATTATATACATTACTATATATTATATACATAATTATATATATATGTATATTATATATATAATTTTTTTTAATGGGTGACGGGACGGGTCCCATTTCTAAATGGGAATCAGACTGGTTTTGTCCAAAACCTTCCAAGTTATTGGGAATTGAGGAATTCTAAATTTTAGGTATAATTTCAAAATCCTGATTCCGATAATAAGTAATCCAAACAACAATTTTGGGAATTTATTCTAATTCTCCATTCCGAAACCCTCTTTCCAAACGACACCCTAGTTTTCTAAACTAATTGCTTGCTCGAAAATTTTCGCAGGAAACCCTGCAACAGTTTTGGGAAACTGGCTATAACTTCGTATAGAAAAGTCAAAATTGAATTTCATAGGGTTTTCAAACGGTTGTAAAATTTAGGATTTGGTTCAACTCCTATAAATACCAGCAAATCCGCAAAGTTTCTTGAAAACCATGACTGTTCTGTTTTTTCACATGAGACAGCAGTGAGTTTAAACTGAAATTTGACTAACCGATGAGCTGAATTTCATGAAGATGTCTTCTAAAGCCTATTAGTGTTTCGAGTCTATTTTCTAATGGTGTAAGTTTTGTAATTTTTCGGACTTACGAAACTCAAAGTTATGCTTTTTCAAAGAATATCACCAAAACTAGGAATTTGTCAAATGAATTTGAATTGGACTTGGAAAACTTTTCTAGGTTTTATACCTTAATTTGGATGTGATTTGGATGCTTAAATTGCTCTCCTCACTTTTAGAATATTTGTGTTGGATTTTATCTTAAAGTCTCGACCTCAAAGTGAGAAGCATATGGAATATCTTGGGAATACTAGATGCGTATGTTTTGGTTAGTTGAATCAACTAAATTTAAATCTATTGTGATTGTGAATCTTGTCTCAGGGTGTGGTAGCGATCCAAGGTTATTATCAGAGAGTTGATATTTATCTACTGATATCGGTGAGTGTTCCTTGTTTGTTGTGCTTCCAATGACTATGTGGAATGTTGTGAATATTTGCTTGGATGTTAAATGTTTTTCAATGATTGTTAAATGATTTTCAATGGGCGAGTGTGTACTTTATCGCACTGACCTAAGTGAATGCGAATTTTCAATATCAAGTGATTGAATGTTACTTATGCATGAATGTAAGCCTTTGGCTGAATTGGGCCTTTGCCCTTTGTTGCCAGTCAACTCAAGTCAAAAGCGAACTTGGTCGGGTGGCTGGTGACCTTGAGACACTGTTTTGGTATACTCGAATATGACCATGAAGTCTGGGGAGTACCCCATGAATGAAATGCAATGAATGAAATGACTGACTAAATGAAATGATCACTGTTGGAGTTTTATTTTCAAATGTTTTCACATTGGAGGAATAAGAGAGAAATGGTCGGCGACTGAATGACTGAATGAATGGCTCCAAGTAAGCACGTATCCTTCCAATGATTGAATGACTATTATTACTATGCAAAGTGTGCAAATTGTTAAATGTAATACTTTCATATTTTATCTACCTGATTGCTTGTTTGGGAATCTCACTGGACTTTTAGCTCATTATTTTTAGTTTTGTTTTTCCTTACAAGAGTGGAGGCATGAGCAAGTAAGCGTAAAATAGTGTGTATAATTTTCATGTACTTGTACTTTTATAGATGGAAATGTATTTGGAATCTTTGGTAATGTACCCCTATGTTTCACTTTTGGGTTTATTAAATTAAGTTGGAATTCTTGGATGAATGGATCTTTTGTATTAATCTAGAAACGTGAAAGACTATTTCAAGAATGTAAGTGAGTAAGTCCTGGCGAAAGTTGGGCAGACGGTCCACCAAACTCTTGGGTACGCCCTAAGGGGAGGTGGAGTCGTCACATAAACCGTTGTCAAGATTATTTCCTTGACTCGATTTTGATAATTAATTTATTCTTAATTTGTATTATTGCATTTTAATTATAATTTCAAAGAAATTCTACAACTTTCCCCCCTAATATTCATTGCATTTCTCTGTGAGTAAAAAATCTGCCGGTACCTGAGAAAACAACCCTATTTATCACTATATTCATTGACTTTTGGGGAATAGGTAGTTATATTTAATAAATCTTGGTGGTTTGACACCATCATCTTCACTCTCTCGCTTTGGCTGTTCTTGTGAGCAAGCCATCTCAGAGGCAACTTCTTCTTCTTCCCAATTGAAAGTTTCGATTCCCTAATTTTGCGAGGTGAGCTCTGCTTTATTTCTGCAATTTTGGTGGTTTTGTCCTTGTAATGAGAGGCCTAATGAGTCCGGAATGCTTGTTCAAATCATTGCAATGATTCACCAAAAGATGTTAAAAATTTTAGAGATATTTATAGGTTTCAACTGTGTGAAATGAGATCCAATATTAGACTTGCTATGGGCCTAAAGACGTTAAATAGGTGACTATGAGATCAAATTCAAATCACAAACTCCATTTCTTTCTTCATTTTCCCTCTAAAATTTGAATTCTCCTTTTGGAGAAAAAAAGGAAAAAGAAAAAAAGAGAATCGTAAAACGTGTCCTCCCACCACTTCTTGAGCGCGTTGCCCCTTAAAGTAACCAAAGAATCCAATGAAAACACAAACTCTTATCAAATTGTAGCAAATGCAAATTTCGAATGTAATCTCAACCTCCTGTGTCAGGCACTTGACGGCGCACTTAGAAAAGCTAAATTTCGTTATACATCCCTTTATTGATGTCAGTTTGCCCCTATAGTTTGGTTACGAGGCAAAATTTTCCCATTTACCTTTTGTAGTTGAATACTTCCTCTTTAAAAATAAATAAAAAGCATACACTAATATAATATTGTGCATTAATATCGATTGAGGAAACTTTTATTAGTACTATGTTTTGATAAATAAAAATGCTATAACGTATTACAATTTCTATATATTCGAGTTTTTATTTTTTATCGATACTTTTTTAATCAAAACCTAATAATTGAATGAACAAAAGTAAGCTTTACTACATCTTAGAGATTGCAAATATGGCGAGGATGGTGGCAGTGGCAATGTGATAGTAATTTGGTAGTAATCGGGCCATGGTTTCGAGACGTATTTTTTTTCTTCAGATTATTCAATTCAATTAGATAGTTACTCATTTTCTACATGACTTATAGGGTTAGAAATTATTGGATAATCTAAATAAAAGTGGCGGAGTTAGAATTTTGATTGACGATACATATAAGTTCAATTTAAAAATAACTATATTCCATTCATGTACTTAGAGTTCTTTATCGAATTCAATTAGTCAAGTAGCTAAGATTGAGCATTTAAATTAGTTACAATAAATCATAATTAAATACCTCAATCTTTTAATATTTATATTGGTAAGAATTAAAACTATCCTTAAATAAAATTGGTCGTACACCACATTCCTCAGATTAATAAATTGTTATCCTATTTCACAATTGTGTCAATAGAACCATCATAATAATACTCAACACTATTTTTACTCTCTGAGGCATTTTTGGCCAGCACTAAAAGACATATAATTAAAAGCTTAACAAGGACGCTTAATTGTTATTATTGAGAATTAGGAGGCCAAAATTAAATTACTCTGAAACTTCAGGTGCCATTGTGAAAATTAACACTCGGTGCTTCATAAAAGTATTTCTCATTTCATTATTCCTTCGCCTTCCACTTTCCCCATTCCCCGTTTCTCCTTCCTCCCACCCAAAATAATTTCATTCATTTCTCGGCCAGGAAAAGCACTTTAGATGACGACGTCTTTTGCCAGCAGCGAACACCGCAACGGCGGCGGCGCGGCGGCAGGGGCTTTTGCCAGTAGCAGTGACGCCAAGCTTCAAATTCACAGCTTTAATGGCTTAAAAAACCACCGGAACTCCTCCGGCTCTCTCCTCCAATTCGCTTCTCCTCAGCAAACGGTTTGGTGTTTTTCAGTCCGTCTCCGCTTCTCCTTCTTCTTCTTCTTCAGCTCCTTCTTCGATCGTTCGAGCCGTTTCCACAGTACGGGATTCTCATTTCCACATGAATCCTTTTATTTGTTTTTTAGTTTTGTTGTTCGTTTCTTTTTAATTCTATATGAATTTAGCTTAGTTGAATTCAATGACTACTTTTAATTGTCCTAAACACTTTAATTAGGCTCCATGCTTTATTATTTAATTCAAAATGCTGTCATAGCTGTTATATTTAGTTTATGATATTCAAAAATGGTGTCGCATCCTTTTGGAAGATTAGTATGTTTCCATAAGTGTACAGCTGCATATGTATGTTTTTATTTAATTTTTTTGATATTGGTGGAAAATTTTGAAATAAATTTTTTTAATGAATTAAAGGTGCTAATTATGTTGGCTTCCGTTCGAGGTCGCATTGCTTCAATCTTGTTGTTCTGCTTACTTCAGTTGATATTTCCAGATGATAAGGAGATTTTGTATTAATTTTGTTTTCCTTTGATATCATTCTGAATTAGCTAAAGAATACTGGGTAGAAATTGATTGCAGATTGAAGCTAATAGAGCCGTTCAAGCTTGGTTCTCTCTTTCCTTTCTTTTTATTTGTACAGTATATATTTTGGATGCCAAACTCATTTAAGCTTTTATCCAATCCCTAGCTTGTATCTATTTGGATATAAACTTCAAAGCTAATTGAGCCAAGTTGAGTTTGATTGAAAATTGATAAGTTAATGGACGTTGTATCTTGTTCATGCTGTTTTTGTCTAGTTCGTAAGCCAATCTTTCATGAGCTTGTCAAGCCATGATTGATTTGATAGTGCTAATTAGGGCTTATAATAAGATTGGGATTTTTATATTAGTTTTGAGCTGGATAAATTATAGACATGATGCTTGACTAATCTCACCATGTTGTTGTGATGTATTTGCAGCCTGTGAAACCAGAGACATCTAAGGAGACTAAGCGAAGTAAAGTTGAAATAATCAAAGAACATAGTAACTATATAAGGTACCCTTTGAATGAAGAGTTAGAGACAGATGCTCCAAACATAAATGAGTCCGCTACGCCAATTAATTAAGTTCCATGGAAGTTATCAGCAATACAACAGAGACGAACGTGGTACAAAGGTCTTACTCATTCATGCTTCGTACAAAGAATCCTTGTGGAAAGGTTTCGAATAGACTTTACCTTGTCATGGATGATCTTGCTGATGAGTTTGGCATTGGAACACTTCGCCTAACAACCAGGCAAACGTTTCAGCTTCATGGTGTATTGAAGAAAGATCTAAAGACAGTGATGAGTACGATTATCAATAACATGGGTTCAACTCTTGGAGCATGTGGTGATCTTAACAGAAATGTTCTAGCTCCAGCCGCTCCATATGTGAGGAAAGATTATATGTTTTGCACAGGAAACTGCAGAAAACATTGCTGCATTGTTAACTCCTCAGTCGGGATTTTACTATGATATGTGGGTTGACGGGGAGAGGTTTATGTCTGCCGAACCTCCTGAAGTTGTGAAGGCTCGCAATGATAATTCCCATGGGACAAACTTTCCTGATTCACCTGAGCCTATTTATGGAACTCAGTTCTTGCCAAGGAAGTTCAAAATTGCAGTTACTGTGCCAACTGATAACTCTGTTGATCTTTTTACCAATGACATTGGGGTTGTAGTTGTATCTGATGGTGATGGAGAACCTAAGGGTTTTAACATATATGTGAGCTTTCTTTCTGGCTTGGTAAAGCTTTATCTTATTTTGTTTGTTTCAATGACAATACCTCATCTATGTCTTTGATTTCAGGTTGGTGGTGGAATGGGAAGGACGCACAGGGTGGAAGCCACTTTTCCTCGTCTTGCAGAACCCTTGGGGTATGTCCCAAAGGAGGATATCTTGTATGCTATCAAGGCTATTGTTGTTACACAAAGAGAACATGGGAGAAGAGATGACCGCAAGTATAGTAGGATGAAATACTTAATTAGTTCATGGGGGATCGAAAAGTTTAGAGCTGTTGTGGAGCAATATTATGGAAAGAAATTTGAAGCTATCCGTGATCTTCCAGAATGGGAATTTAAAAGTTATTTGGGATGGCACGAACAGGTAGATTATCTTGTTTCATACAAGTAGAGGGTGCGAATTTTGGCTCCCCCCCTCCCCCCAAAAAAGATTAGCTGTCTCTAAATCTGATTCATTTAACTTAAAATTGCATATTAGATTTGTTTCATTCTTTAGCTAAATTTATCCTTTTACTCTGCTGGTCTACAGCAGTATGTCCACATGCTACTTTTGTGCTGTAACTGACTCATCTGCTTTTTTAGGGAGATGGTGCTTTATTTTGTGGTCTACATGTTGACAATGGTCGGGTCAAAGGAACAATGAGACAATGCTAAGGGAAATTATTGAGAAATATAAATTGAATGTGCGCATTACACCTAACCAGAACATCATCTTGTGCGATATTAAGCATGCATGGAAGCGCCCCATCACTACTGTTCTTGCACAGGGTGGCCTGCTGGTAAGGCTCTAAACAAAAGATTAATTGTACAAATGTTTAATAAACCTGCATTGTTTGATCATGACTTAACCTGCTTATTAAGCTTTGAAGAGAAACAAGCTAAAGCTCAAGTAAAGATTACCTTCCTTGGGTCATGAATCTGTGGACTTGGTGAGAATGAGTTATTTAGTATGTGTTTGGTGGAAGCTTCTGTCAAATATTTTGTTTCGCATGACTGCAATTGAACCAAGATGTTTCATTTTTATTTTTAATTTTGTGCTTTAATACAAAATTTTATAGGGAAGCAGTTAGAATTCTTGGAACTGCAAGTTGTTTTTAAAGCTATCTAAGTGATAAGATTGATCCAAACTACTTATACAAGTACATGAATTGCTTGTCTATTAGAGCTGGAGTTGCATGTAAAAGTGGTGTGTGTGTGTGTATTCTATGTTGTGAAGGTATGTTATGTTGTTTGCAGAAACTTGAGTTTAGAGCAGGTGCAGGTAACTTTGAGCATAGGGTGCTTATATGGCATATTTTAACGCGCTTCTATGGTAATTCATTAAATATCTACCATTTCAGTTAGTTGCCTCTTCTTTTGGTTTTTGAGGCACAAACATCAAGTGATCAAATGTTATCAAAGGACTAGTGGAAAATTTTATCTCTCTGTTTGTTTTGTTAAGGAGTTATGAAGAAACTGTTCTCTACTTTGAAGCTTCTTTTATCTGTGGGTATAAGTTAATTATTGAGTAACTCAACCTTTCATTGCTGAATATCTAAAAAACTTCTTGCATTAGACTTTGGAGCTTCTTATGGAGGAGAATTAGTTGGTCAGTCTCTCTCCAAATTTCATTTATGATCACCTCCATTGTTTTATCTGTCAAATGATTATATCAGTTGCATACATAAAAACCTTTTGAATAACCTTTCTTCAACAATCTTACAATAGGCTATTAAAAGGCAGAGTCTCTGAGTGTATTAACTTCATTTTGCTTCTGAAGTCTTGAGACTTGTTTGAAACAATGTCAAATGTTAGTGTATCAAACTTGTTCTTTTATGATCTCTACTTGCTTCAGAAATCATGCGTGCTGAGTTGGTCAAACTGTAATTTCTAAATTTCATCATGCATTTCCCGCACGAGAGTTCACTCTAGTATTGGGAGGATATTTGTTTACCAAAGGTCCATGTCACTGACTGCACGGTAAACCCTATACCAAAGAGTCTTTTGTCAGCCTGTTACCCTTGTTTCTGAGTATACTATCATTCTATTCTGTAACTGTCAAGAATGGAGAACTTTTGTGCTATCCTACTGGAAAGCTAACACTAACTTGATTAGATTCAATTGGCACCACCTGGGATAAATTATGATGAATTACTTTCTCAAGACCAAATACATAACCAAATAACACAACAGATCTAATATATTAGTTCATCTTGACGTGTGGATTGATATTTATACAATTTCAAGTTAATTTCCATTTATGGTTCTGGGGTTTGTATCTATGCTGCAGTGTGTTGTCTTTTGCATAGGGTATGTTTTGATTTTCTGTTGTAAGTGCTTTTGTCCCTTTATGTTCGCAATTTGATGGTTAGTTAGAGCTGATGATTAAGCAGCAAGTTAGCAGACTATTATTGAGATCTTTTTGGTATGACTTGTTTTGATAAGACACCGCTGTGATTCACTGTACATGAGTTGCTGGGCAACCATTTGGATAATTACATTTCAGAAAATTAAAAGGTGTAATGTTTATTTTTTCACATAAACCCTCAAGTACATTATTTGATTGCTTATTATGTTTAGCCATAGAAGAAAAACTATTTTAGATATATTCGAAATCTAGGAAGGATAGTTCATATTTCAGGATATTCTATATATTTTTGTAATTTATTTTGGGGAATACCCAATATGTTTATCAAATATGGTAACTATTGTTCTAATGCATTGATGTCGTGTCAAAAGCTGAAGGATAATTTCATGAAAAGTAGTTAGGTAGTGATGTAAGTTTGAGTTTTTTAACCAAATACCTTAAGTAAATTGTGCAAGTAATTATGTCACTTAACATAAAATTGGTTTGACTGATACTTTTGACATTTATGAGCAGGTAATGACATTACATGGTGTAAATTATTTGGTAAATAAATGGGTTGCATTAGGTTTGAGATTGGTTTTGGACAAGAGAATGGGGAAGATGCCAATTGAGATGGTGAGGTGAACATTTACATGAATAACATATATAAGGAGACTTACATCTCAACTTTACTGAGCGAAAGGAAAATAAGTTGGTGGGTGGTTTATATTTCAATTCACTATAGCCACTGAGTGGGTTTGCCATTAGTTCCTTGATTTTATTGCGGACCCTGAAGTTATAAGCTGCAGTTTCTATATTACTTGCGACTTGAGGTGGTCAAAATTGTTTACCTTGAAGTCTTTTGAATTACTGTATTGTCAACAAGGCAGCTTGATATATGAGAAATCCATCTTCATATAATGTTGACCCGTATTTTTGTGAACAGCAACCCAGGTATGTGGATCCACTCAACTTAACAGCAATGGCTTGCCCAGCTTTCCACTATGCCCTTTGGCAATAACTGAAGCCGAGCGTGGAATACCAGATATCCTTAAGCGTGTGCGTGCTGTATTCGAGAAGGTAGGATATTGGATGCAGTTGTGTCAATTATAAAGATAAGGTGGTGCAACATGATTTGATTAAGTTAGCAGTGCATAATAATCACAATGGAACTTTTGGATTTCAGGTCGGTCTCAAGTATAATGAATCAGTTGTCATAAGGATGACTGGTTGCCCTAATGGATGTGCTAGACCATACATGGCTGAACTAGGCTTTGTGGGCGATGGTCCAAACAGCTACCAGGTAATTAAGCTCCATCTTTGTCAGAAAAGGAAAAGACCCTGCAGGTTTCCTTTTAGGTGGCCATATGGTCATTGTAATTAATGCAAAGCAGGCCTTGATATTTGGGCTGATTATGACTTTTGTGTTCTACAATTTAATAGATTTGGCTTGGTGGAAACTCCAATCAAACATCATTAGCTCAAGTCTTCTTGGACAAGGTTAAGCTGCATGATCTTGAGAAAGTTTTGGAGCCTTTGTTTTATCACTGGAAAAGAAAGCGGCAATCAAAGGAATCATTTGGCGACTTCACCATTCGCACTGTAAGCGTTAATACAATCAACAAAGCTTTGGTTTCTAAATTTTTCCCCATTTGGTTAAGGTCAAACCTTTAGTTATTTTAATCCATTGTTTAGCTGACTTCGACAGCTGAAGGTTTCTCTCAGGAGATACTCATTGTGTGATTTGATGTTTCAATTTATCTGAATTTGGTTTTTCTATCATGTAAGATACTGATTTTGATTACTGTCAATATTCGGTCAGGGATTTGAGAAACTCAAAGAGCTGATTGACAAATGGGCAGGCATACCAGAGTCATCTACTCGATACAATTTGAAGCTATTTGCTGATAGGGAGACATACGAAGCCATGGATGAACTGGCAAGAGTTCAAGATAAGACCGCTCATCAATTGGCCATGGAAGTTATTCGCGGTTTTGTTGCTTCCCAGCAAAATGGCAAGAGTGAGTGAGTGAGTGACTTGATACATTGCTTGGTGGAACTTCTCTCTCTCTCTCTCTCTCTCTCTCTCTCTGTTACTGCTCGGTAACTGTAAAAGAAAAGTTGAGGTTTTTCTGCCGTGCTGCATTTACCTCTGCCAGTATTATCACCCTGTGGGGGCCCAGAATTTGGATTTTGTCTGTGACGATATTATTGTAGGTTTTGATTGTTGCTGAAAAAAACAGAGTTGAAATTTCTCATATCAAGATGATTCACGAATTTGTCAACTTGTTTCATTGGAGGAAATTGAGTTGTGTGGAGTATTTTGGGGCAAAATTCCTATAAACTGAAGATGAGAGGTCTACAAGTTATCGTTTTGACCAAAAAGAAGAAGAAGAAGAAGAAGAGAGGTCTACCATCCAGTAGCCAGATTTGAGATGCAATTTTGATTTGTTTTAGGTTTTGTTATGCATTAAAGCGCAAAAAACATCGTTGAAAACCGGCCTTCATTTCCATCTACCACTTTGCGTTTTGCATATTTTCTCGCTTTGTTGGTGTCTTTCTGGTTTTACCCCATTGCCCGTGATGAAGATTGATCCGTGTCTGGTAGTGCAATCACTAATGGAGTAAATTAGTATTATAGAAAAATGGAGATTAACGATGGAATTGCCTTGTCTTATTATTGAAAGAATAGAAATTTTGATATCTTCAATTGGTTCTCTTGTTGAAATTTTAACCGAAAGAATAAAATATGCAAACTACAATTTACTTTTGTCTTTTGGTCAATTTTGACAATCAAAATTGTCGTCTCTTTCCATATTTGTTGTGAACTGTAAATTTTAACAGAGAAAAAGGGAAAAGAAATAAGATAAGAGGAACTGGTGGGCATATCATTCAAAATGGTCCATGGTCACCCATAGTTCCTACTTAGGGGCGTTTGATAAAATCATAAATTGAAAAACGCAAATCTATTTGACAATTATAATTGAACCTTTTTTTTGGTAGATATCAAATCTTACAAGGGAAAATGGGAGGGCTTGAAAGTCATATCAAGGACATTCACACTTATTTGACCAATCTCCCTACAAGTCAAGTTAGGTTTTGGGAACAAAATACTTCATTTTATGTGTATTATATAGTTTAATAGTAATATTATATTATATTGTTATTGTATTGTAGTTTTTAAAATATTAAATTTGAGTACTGTAAACTGCATACTAATATGGAGAGTGTGTTTGTATACATCCGTGAGAGAAAAAGTATGTGTTATATGTAAAATGTATATATTTTTGAGAGGAGAAGAAAAATATATGTTTTGCGTGTTTAATAAGTAATTATGGCTCGGTAATGGACTTGAGTATTTGGCACAATCAAAATTTTTAAATACAAGTATAAAATAAAACACCCTAAAAACACCTCAAAAACACTCCAAACATACCTAACAAAAATACTAAAAAAACTAACTATATATATGAAAGAAAAAACATCACCACCCCTTTGGCCCTTTCTTCCTCCACCACCTCGATCAACCTTCTACCCATACCCGACCATACTCTCTTCCCACCTTCCTCCTCTCATCTCCTTTCCCTCTCTACCCTCGTGGTACTCCCTTCTGCCACCACCCCCAAACTACCTTCTCTTTCCATCATAGATCTAGTTGCAATATGTATATATACACATGTATGCATGTATGTACGTATGTATATATGGACATGTATGTATTTTGTAAACAAGAATTGAATGAAAGAATTAACAACTTCATGCTTTACCAAATTGATGTGGCTCAAGCAAGTCGATTTCTTAAAAGTTTTATCAATGTCAATTTAGAGAGGCCATTCATGTTTCCAACATCATTCAGATCCAAAGAACTTTCATCCTTTTATTTCTTTTTTGTTTTAATAATCGATGACAACCTTT
Organism: Coffea humblotiana; assembly: GCA_023065735.1. Classification (NCBI taxonomy): domain Eukaryota; kingdom Viridiplantae; phylum Streptophyta; class Magnoliopsida; order Gentianales; family Rubiaceae; genus Coffea; species Coffea humblotiana. The sequence goes on along the minus strand of CM041213.1, from coordinate 29,558,841 downwards.
CATTATATACTTATGGGCTAGTATAAGGATTATTATTACTTTACCCCCTTAACGTTTGGTGCTACTATCAATTTTCACCTTAACGTTATCTTTTAGTCATTTTACCTCCAAGACTAATGGTCATACTTAACGGAGTTTGTTAATTAAACTTAAAAGACATGTTTAACCCTTAAAATTATTATCACTTTACTCCCATAAAATATAGTCTCATTATCAATTTACTCCATAGAGTTATTTTTTAGGCAATGTATCCTACCATTAAACTAACTTAACAAGTTAAAAAACTTTAGAAGAAATTACCCTCCTCTTTGCATAATAAAAATAATAAAAAATTTAAAGTGACTCTTCTCCTTTTTAGTATTAAGGAAAAAATTCAAAGTATTAATTTCTTTCTTCTTTGCAATTTTATTAATATTGAAAAAAATAGAAAGATGGAGAGAGAGAGAGAGAGAGAGAGCTCAATTCTTTTTTAAAAATTACAAATAAAAAAGAATTAAATACTTTTATTATTTTAAAATTATTTCACTTTTTTGTTTACCACCAAATTTCAATCCTAATTTCGACAACCTTAAAGTAATCCGATAATATTAGACTTTTCTTTATTTTCTTTTTGTGCAAAATCTAACTTTTTGTCTCCTTCTTTCCGATCTCTTTTTCTTTTCCTAGTATTAATAAATGTGAAAAAAAAGAAATTTGAGAAAACCCTTTATTTTTATTTTTTTCGATCTTTAAAGTAAAAAAAAAGAAGAATAACCATTCCAACTTTTTTATTTTTAATTATATATAAAAAAGGGTAAATATTTTTAAAAATTTTTGACCATACTAGTTAGATTAACGATGAGGTAAAATGTTTAAAAAATAATGTTAGGAACTAAAGTGATTGTATCACTATAATCTAAATGAATAAAGTGATAATAACAATGTAGTAATGCTATAAAATAAAAGGGTATTTTTGTCCAAAATTTTTTAACATATTGAGTTGAATTACTTATGGGGGTAAAGTGACTAAAAGATAACGTTAGGGGGTAAATTGATAGTAGTGATATAGTTTAAGGGGGTAAAGTGATAATAACCCTAAAATTTATTCTAATGTATACCGTAATCCTCAGTTTTTGCATATTTTCTTTTGGTGTCACTTAATCTCCAACAAGACAAAGTTACCCCTTAATTATGTTGATTTTTTTTCTTTTTTTGTCCCTCTTTTCTTTTTTAAAATTTTTTTTTCAAAATCTTATACTTGAGCAAATAAAAATACCCTTTCTTCCTTTTTGTTAACGAAAATGACACAAACACCCAAGGTTTACATTTTTTAACATCTTAGATGCAAAACACACAGGCATATTAATAAAATAATTTTAAAATAACCTCTGTGGATTATATTTGTATAGAACATACATCCTTGCATATAAATTCATAAAATTACAAAAGATCAGTTATCAATTACTTTCATTTTTTTTTCCAAAAACACAAATTGCTTTGTAGGACAAAGAATTTATCTTCTTTTAATATGGGGATAATTTCAGAAACCTCGATTGAGGTTTTTAACAATTTCACCTAGTTTTCTTGAGGTTTGAAAAATTACATATACCTCTCCCGAGTTTACCATTTTCGCAAAAAAAACTATTTAATGGTCAAAATTTTGAATGAATAGCCCAAAATGCCCTCGTGAAATTGTGAAATTCAGTTTACCTTCTTATAAAATTATTTAAAAACTATGTAACATCCACAAATCTCAAACTCATTTGCAACCCTCATCTCTACTATTTTAAACCTTTCTTATTACCATATCTCAAAAAAAAAAATTCACTTATAGAATAACTGATTATGTCCTAAACACAATTACAACATATTAAAAATTATCCGGGGATGAATAGAAGAAAATATAAAATGGATTTAAAAAGGATAGGGATGGTATTGGTACGCCAATATCTGAGGGATAGGATGTTGTATTGATGCAATTATTGAAATTTTTTGAGTTTAACTGTGCAAATATTTTTTAATTTCGATTGAGGTTTTGAATTCAGGAATTGATGGTGGTAATGGTGCCAAGAGAGGTAAGTGTAATATTGAAAAGTTCAAGGATATTAGGTAAAATTGTTGAAAACCTCGAGGGAGGTTTTTGAAATTTCCCTTTGTTACTTTGTTAACTAAAATGTATTCTTTATATTATTTGTACAATTTAGTATCTTAAGTGAAATGCAGAAATCTTAACGTATGTATCATTTCACAATACATCTAGTAAAATTTTCAAATAATAATATGAAGGTAATTTCGTGACATTAAGCTGTAAATTTAGAGATTTAACCATTTAAATCATTCGAAAAGTAATAGTGAAGTGCTTAAAACTTATTTCGAAATGCAATAGCTTTTAAATATCAAATCATAATAATTTATACCAATGAGGCCTGACGTGTAAGCTTTGGTGTTTTTAAAAATTCACTTCTTAACAGCCATTAAGACTGGCAGCAAAAAAAAGAAAAAAAAAACTTAAAACCCTCATTTGTGTATTTCTAAACCACTATAAACAAATGACTTGGTGGATTGGACTTGACACCTTAAACAATTCACTATAAGTGTTACTGCATGTACCAATACGGCCAATCTAGCATTTTGGATCTATATGTACTCTATCTATAGTTGTGCATATGTATACTTTATCTAGCAATTTGCGCAATATAATGTACTATAACAGGAATAGACACTAATATAGCAAATACAAACACTAATGTAACAGGATAAAAGATATAACAAATTTTTGGGCACAAATTTTAACGAGACAGAAAATTTAATTTGCTTTTACTTGCTGTTGTATTAGTGTTTACATCTATTGTTATAGTGTCTACGTTTATTTTTATTTATTTTTGTAGTATCTACATTGTATCTTGTTGTTACTACTGGTGACAGCAGAGGCTCGTGAATTTTGTATCCATGGTGGTGAGTTTTATGCTTCAGACTCACTGGCCCTGTCTGACAAACCATTCGACCACATATGCAAAAGTTTTTGTATGAATGAACCAACTTCAAAGCTATATCAGCCATCCTGACGAGAAATATTGCATTGAAAAGAGGGTATTTGACATGCAAATATATTTTTTGGTGTCAGAAAGACTAGCAGCCCACTAGCTTTCAAATAGCTACACTCCAATATTAGGTTGAAGTTCATACATGTTATTCATACAGGATATTTTGGAATGTAAAGATTGGGGACAAATCATATATAAGTTCCAGTGAATAGGACGAAGCAGTCCTTTGATTTCAACTAATCCTTTTGTACTTAAGAATCTATATTGACTTTTGAGTTTTCAAATTCTAAATTTTTAGTAACAGCTTACAAGTTCAAAATTTTGAAATGTGGTCATATGTAAGCCCCCAGGCATTCACTGTATAGAAGTAACTCAAAATCTGTATTCACAAGTCAAAAGAAAAACTCCAAAAAAAAAACTGTGGTGGGTAGCTTGTTTATATTATAAACATATTTTTCAATTATTTTTTTTTATATTTCTACCTTTTATCTCATATGCATCACATTATAAATTTTTTAAATAATTATTTTAAAATAATATTTAAATATCTCCTATCCAAACACACTAGAGCCATTTCTTTTGGATAGTTGCATTGATCCAATGTCGGCAATTTATACATTGATAGTGTAGAAAAGATTAATTGTTTTTAAGTAAATCTCATATACACAGAGACAGTGTCTACGCTGTCATAATCGGATCTATGATATATGTGTAAAATTGAATTTCAAATTTAAATTTTGCATAGATGAACAACTTACTAAAATTCTGTCTGAAATTATGTGGCTTGGGCAGTCATTATGTACCTTTGGGTTGTTATTTTTCGAAGAAATTTTTTTTCATTTTTTATGAATATTTCTTTTACACGTTTTTCAATCATTTTTAACTTCACATACATCATATCTAAAAAAAGTACTGCAATAATTTTTCTCCAAAAATTTCCCAAAAAATGCAATCCAAACGGGTTAGTTTCCATTCCTTCAAAGTTAATTTGCTACTTATTGAATTATCATATCCGTAATAGATGTATACATTTTTTCATTAGCCTACTTCAACTAACATTTACATTTGAATGGGATTAGGTAGAAAGTCTCCATCAGCATTGACGTATAAACAGCAATTTCCTTGAAAAGCCTAAGGAAAATTGGAAACAAAATTTTAAAGTCTAAGTCACCATTTTTGTTTCTTCCAATTTTCTTGTTATCCCAATCTGAGCCCTTTTAAATATTTTCTATTCTTTTTTGTAGAAAACCAAATCTAAGCCTGAGGTATAAGATTTCTTACAGCTTCCAATTATCATAGAACATATGGACAGATTTGCTAGACATATAACATAAAAAGCTCGAACGTGTGTGGTTTTTTAAAAGCTAAAATATCCCAACTTAACCTCATTTGGATTGCAAATTTTTGTAAAAAAAAAAAAAAAATACTATAGCATTGTGATGTATATGATATGAAAACGTGATTGAAAAATGTGTTAAGAAAATTGTTCTACATAAACTTGCAATCCAAACAACATGTCACCCAAAATTTTCTCAATTGCTTTCTACATAGATGTTTTCATATATCTTGACAAAAGTGGGACCTCCGTTACTAAGATTCACTTCAGATCTTTTAAAATATTTTTCCAGTCGTAAGTTTTTCGCCATTTTGTTTTTCTTTTTTCTGTTTAATAAATTTTGCATGACCCGTTAGAGTGGACCTCCCTAGGTTGAAACTGGCACTAGCTTCATTTCAAACACATGATGCGGCAATCAATGAACTTCAAATGAGTTGCAGAATCTGCCTCAGTCTTTCTACGCCAAAGCAATAAATTCGAAGCAAAGGTTAATGTCAATAGAACATATTTGTACTTTCTTTGTTTGTTAGCATTAAACGTTGGCTAAAATTTAATCGCCAAAGTTGATGTGAAAACCGAGAGAGAAAAGAGATAATCAATGATAAGCACTATATGACTCTGTAGAAAGAGTAAACAATGGCTGAAAGACAGGAATGGTTGTCCATGCAACCTTTCCAAAATGCTATAAAATGTTTACAATACATTGTAAACTATTTTGTTTAACATGAAAATTTAACGACGCTATTTCCTGTACATGGCGGTAAAAACAAAATGTGGAATTTGATTTTTTGGATTAAGTTTTTATCCACTGTGAGTGTAGTAAGATTTTTTTAATACTAGTAGGTATAGATATATGCCACCTATGTAAAAAGTGAGTTTTTAAATTTAAAGATTGAATTACTTGTCATATGTATCTATCCACTTGTATATACACTGACAGTGTATAAAAAATTACTCTTGATTTTTTAGATGTATATTTTTTAAATTTTAAAAAGAGTTCCCACATTTTGTGCCCTAAGCGTATAGGGTAAAAAGTGAGATAAGAGGCATCTTGCCCACAAAAGTGTTACCTCTGTTTAGATTGAGAGTTTTCGGAAAAAAAATTTGGAATATTTCCTTGACATATTTTCTCATTGACTTATTACAGCACATACATCACATACATTATATTGTTACAAGGGGTTTACTGATTCTCTTTGGGTGAGTGATAATGTTATAATTTGCAGGGGTGAGTGAGAATAATGTTGTAATTTTGCAGTGGGTTTACTGATTCTCTTTGGGCGCTTATCCTATGCCCCCACGGCATGAAAAACAAAAAAGTCTTTTTTTAAAATTAGATGCAATTTTGATCATTAAAAGTTTGAAAATGATAAGCTTTGTGACTACAACTATTCGACTAAAAGAGAAAATGGCACGAACTCCTTGTTCTCTCACTTTTTTTCCCCCACCTCTCATTCCTCTTTTTTCACTATCTTGTGTCATCTGATATTTAATCGCTTTTATGCATAGGACTAGATATCTCATTTAACCGAATTAATCTTCCATTATGAGATAAAAAAAATTCCATGTGGGAGGTGGTGCAAGTTGGCCCGTGATGATTAGGAGGTGGAATAACACATTTTTGTACTGATTTTCTCCCATTAATAACATAGGCATATAGTCCAACAAAAGTATATCCAATTCTCTCATCATAATATTAGAAAATTTTAAATAATTTGACCATACTGATAATTGAACTAATTTGCACGTACTAAGAACACAATTAAAATTTGGACTACCCTTTTTAGTTGATTATACAACTACAATTTGTCTCTAAATTTTGGTTCGTAAATAGTTAGACATGTCAACTAAGGCTGCGTTTGATAAAACTGAAATTTGAAAACTAAAGTCTGAAATATGAAATTTGAAGTCTGAATCCATTAAATTATTGAATTGTTAAGTATTAAATTTAATACATTTGAGTGCATGTCACATTAAGTAATAGGTGAATAGTTTATCACTTAATTTTAGAAGCAAGTTTTGCCTAGAAAAATTCAGTGCCACTTAATTAATTCAGATATTCAATTTTTAGTTATCAAACGGTCTAAATATGTTAAGATCTGAATCAATTAAATTTAAGTGCAGAATTGGGTTATCAAACAGTGCCTAAGACTTTAAGAGCGTAAGTTTCGGTAAGCTCAAACCCAACCGAAAGAAAATCCTTCAATGCACTTAAAGCCTGGCTCACCTTAAAGCTCACGTATCTTAGAGGCTGTTTGGATTGGAATTTTTCAAGAGTTTTTAGGGGAAAAAGTATTATATCACTTTTTAAAATATGATGTATGTGAAGTAAAAAAATAGTTAGAAATGTGTAAAGAAATATACATTATGAAAAATGTAAGACTTTTTCCCCAGAAAATTGCAATTCAAATAGGTCCTTAGACCATTTATTTGTATTGACTTTATGCCAAGATAGACTGTGTCTAGATTATATATGTACATGTATTTATGTATGCATGTAAGTATTGATACATTTATTTATCTAACTATCAACGAATTTATTTAACAATATTAGATGAGTCAATTAGCCTTTCTAACCTAACCTAATTGGCCAAAATTCACACCTTATCTTAATTGAACTCCAAATTAAGGCTCAAGATTTGCCTAGATAGGCCGAGTTTATCCTAACAACAAAAGTATAAATACTGCAATCTTTATTCGCTTAGGAAGAATAAGAAGTTTCAAAATTTTCATTTGTCATAAAATATAAATAATTGCAAGATTTACTTTAATCACGTGAAATTGTTTGTTGACTTTGCGAATGAGAAAATAACTACTATACTCTTTAAAAAAGACAAAAAAAAAAGAGAAAATAACCAGTAGGGTTATGTTTTGGTCTATCCAATAATAATTCAATTTCATCTCATATCTAACAAAACACAGCATGAGATTATTGCTTAACGAATTCTATTCAATACAAAATCAATCAAACATTGAACAATTACGACTATTAATTCGTAATGACTCATCCTAAAATTCGTAGTTCGAGAATGAGTAATCTCATCGATCCAACTCCAATCCTTGAACCAATAAAAAGCAAAAAAAGTTTGGAGTAGTTGCACTTGCGCTAGCTTGGTATTAAAAGCTTGGCATTAAAATGCATTCGAAGTACAGCTGACTAAGGAAGGGATTTGGCAGAGTTGAAATAAATAGACCGAATGAGACCAAAAGCAATAAAGAAGTCGTAATAAATAATAACGAACGCAGTAACATCACACACACCTTAAACGGCACGTACCATTTTTTATTACACACTTCTGAAGACATCATCATCATTCAAAGCAAAGCAAAAGCGGAATGAGGAGTGAGTAATAAATGAACAATACAAATACTTCCTTGTCTCGTCTTGATAGGTTTGATTTTTTTTTCATATAATTTAAGAAAAGTTAGTTGAAAAAATAAATCTACCTTACCATCTTTCTAAAATACACTTATATTAAGTGGAATATGACTAATTAGCTTTATATTAAATAAGTTAGATTATAATCAATAACAACATACATTAAATAAGAGCATTTTAGAGAATTTACAAGTTAACTACATTCTTCAACTAAAAAGTGAACTGTAATTCGATAGAGATAAAATAAAAGTAATACAAGTTTATCAAAATATGACGCAGGCAGTATTGAACTCAAGTCACAAGAGATACAACACAGGTGCAACATCTTGTAGTGTGTGTGCTATTCCTGGACTTTAGCTCCTTTGTTCTCCACCTCCTCTCTTCTAATCAATCAATCAATTAATTAATCAATTGATTAATTAATTAATTATTCTACATCTTAAAGAAGGATATCTATGTCTGCCTCAGTTTCTTTGCCATGTCAAATCTAAATAAAACAAAAAAGCTTCCACTTTCCATTTATTAATTGTTACCGCAAAGATGCATGCGGATGCAGTCATGCATGTCGGGTTTGGGGTACTAATGAAATCTATTTTCTGCCAATATCCCCTAGTTTCGAAATAATTATCAATGGGGCATTTGTTAAAGTGAATTTTGTCAAATTGCACCACTTAAGAAAGAGTTAGACATGTTACGAGTCAATAGCAAAGTCAAGCTTTACTGATCAAGTTAAATATGTACGTGGTCTGCTAGTTTAAGTTTCAATTCATAAGCTATGATTTTGATATATGTAAATAAAGGCCTGGGTTTACTATTTTGACTGGGGATATCAAGATGAGTGATTTGACACTATTTTATTTACTAGTTATTTTTTCGTTGATATGACTTATTCAATGCCTAATTGTGATGTTGTTTTCTCGGTTTATTCTGTAAGACTAGAGTCCAAATGTATTTCATATGGATTCTACGAGTTAAAAGAGTTTGATTACTTTTAAACCTTGTTCGGATTGCAAATTTTTGAAGTTTTTGTTGAAAAATATATTGTAATAATATGATATGTGAGGTAAAAAAGGTGATCTAAAAATACGGCAAAAAAAAATTTTCTGCAAAAACCCACAATCCAAATAAAGGCCTTAATTTGATCAAAACTTTACGGTAATGACAATGCTTGATTATTTATTCATGGGATTTCTAAACTTTTAGGCTTGTAGAAGAAGGAACAAAAAATAAAAAATAAATTGCTAAATGTTGTTCACACTTTAACAATTTTTTTTTATTGCTTGTAAAAGTCATCCCTTGCATATCATTCCATTAATCTTTTCAACTAGATTTAATCTCACCTAGGTTATGTAGAAGCCCATTTGAAAGTTTTAGGGGCATGCATGCTAGACTCAAAAGTTATTTGAAAACATAACAAGACACGAGCAATAGTTTACAAGAACCATGCCATACTTTTTCCAAAAAATTCACTTGATTTGTATAAAATTATTCGTCATGAGAAGAGGAAATCGTACATTTGGTCATTAACCCAAATCAAACCGGATTCTCGGGGTTCCATAAAAAACCGAGCTCATGCACTTGAATTAAATTATCAAGAAAACAAGGAAAAAAAAGGCAAAGGAAAGAAAATGCCTGCTCCTTTCACCTTTCGAGGCTGCATGCAATTCCAATCACTTCTCTCTTTCTCCCACGCCTTTAATTTCCCAACCACAACATGGAGACGAAAAGCACTAAATGCCCTAATACTTTAAGCATAAAAAAAGGTAAAAGAAAGGCAACATTTTTTACCATTATATTTGTTTATGTTGACGAAATATGACAATGACATGATTTTTCTATCTTAACCTTTCAAGAACCTTTTTTACTGAGACTTTCTTACATATTAATTGTGGATCAATGTAAATTACAACTCAAACATCTATACAAATTAACCTAAAAAATTTTCAATTTGGCTTAAAACTCAATCTGCCGAAGGAGTTTTTTTTACCTATTTACTCATATTTCTATTTTATTACACGTGACGATAGAAGTTCGTCAAGCAAAAAAGATTTAAGAGTCATAATATAATGTATCTTGATATAATAATCATTTTTACGCTTATTCATATTCTAGTTCAATTTGTTCAAATTGCCTTGAAGCACATGGATAATTTCAATGAATAAATATCATAATAACACTTTTCTTTTTTATGTGTACAGGAAGCGGTTGTACCCAAAAAAACAATGAAGATAAAAAAGATAAATACTATATATATTGTTTCTGTAAGACTATTAATACATTCATATTAATATAGTATATTAATATAGTAAGACTATATAGTATATTTTCTGTTCTTGCTCTTTAATTTTTCTCCCTTTCTTTGAGAAGAAAAGAAAACTTTATTATTTCTTTACCTAGCATACCAGTAATCATAATCCAATAAACTCTTATCACATTATTGAATAATTTAAAATTTTAAAATTATCTAAGAGCTAATATGTGTTTTTATAAGTTCAACGGTGAATTGATATTTATTGATGTAATATTCAAAAATTACAGTAGAACTCTCTGTCCACATTTTAACAAATTCTAGTGCTCCAATGTCATATTTATATCTCCACGCTGTACCGTTAAATTCAAAATGCAGCCCCTAGAAAGCAAATGCAACTCAACAAGCAGTAGTCTATTAATTATTCAAGGAAACTAATATTTAACACCACCATTAGACTTGATAACACCAGACAGAATACAGAGCAAAAAACAGGGAGAAACAGAATGTCAACAAATGCAGCAACAGTAGCAAGAAAACCCAAATGGCATCCAATTCCACCACCACCACCAAGTCCCAAAATCCTCAACTTACCTAGGAGAAAATCGCCATCGCAAACAGCACAAAAAACCCACCAAGAAACCATATTGTTCCAGCCATGTATCGTTACTAGACTTGCACCAGAAGAATTACTACAGTGAGACTGGAAAAGGGAAACTTGAGAGGTTATTTGGCCGGAAAGGGAGTTTTCGAGAAGTGGTTGCAGTAATAGTGTGCCTATAATTGTGTTGAACTCATCTGCAGCATCATCATCATTATCAGGTGGAAGAAGAGACAGAGTTGTAGAAGAAGAAGAAGAAGAGGAAGAAGAAGAAGAAGAAGAAGACGAAGAAGAAAAAGAAGAAGTAGGAGGAGAAGGAATGTGTGGCGAATTTATGGAGAAAAGTGGAAGTTTCAGGCTGAGATTTTGAGGGCCGAGTGTAATTTTTTGAGGATGGAAAGAGAGGTTGCTTTGAAGAAGTTGGAGAGAAATCGAGCTCAGACGGAGAGGACTCTTCGATCAGCTGTTCAAACTCTAATATCTGTTAGTTTCAATATCTTCTCGACCCTTCACTTACAAACATTTTCCGCGTTGTTTTCGTTAAATTTTAAGAAGTAATAGAGGGATATAAGAGTTTTGAGAGTTAAATTCTTTTGAGGTTTTTAATTTCTTTGAGACCCTTATGAGCATTAATCTCTTTTTCATTTTTTTAGCAAATTTATTCATCTGGCTCTCTGTAATATGGAAAAAGGCGTCAAGATAAGGGAATCAGAAGTTTGTGGTGTTCAGCATTTCTGAATTCTCTGTTTTTCCAGAAGAAGAGTTAGGGGTCGGCTAAGTAATGAGATTTGCATTTGTTTCATTTGGAAGTATTGTTTCTTAATGAAATATTTAGTTGAAAAAGTTTATTTGCATAAAAGAATCCTAATTTTTGACCTTATATTGTTGCATGAGTTCCACTTTTCAATCAAGTTCACTGGGTGAACCAATGATTTATATTACAATTTTTCGTTTACCTTTTTTTTTTTTTTGCAAATTTGCAGGGAAAAAAGAAAATTTTTGAAGGAAGAATGTAAATGCAGTACTGGAAGAAGAAATTGAGGAACTAGCAGAGAAACTGGAAGAGTTGCAGAAGAGTTCAGGGACTTGAGGGCCTTGAGGTTAGGAATTGTAACAATTTTGATAAACAGGCATGTCTTTTGCAGCGCCGACTAGAGAAGATTGGTGGTTTGTCAGACAATAAATATGTTGAAGAATTGCAAGAATTAGCTGAACCAAGCTTATCCATAAGCAATGAAGTTCGCAATGGGAGCTGTGTTTTGGATTCCAGGAGCAATAAATCCATTGATGTAATATTAAGATCTCTATTACTCTTTCTTGAATTGTCTGCACACTTTTCATTCTGGCCCCCAAGATTCTTCAACTTTTCAACTTTTGATTTTGCTGCCGCGTTAATTGACAAGGAAATGGCTTTTCTCTCTGATACTATCTTGGCAATCTTGTTGAATATTCTAGTCGAGAACTCCATTTTATTTAACTTACCAGATGTAACATTTTGTATTTAACACATGTTTTTTGTTGGCTATGTAAACTTCCGTGATTAAGAGTCTATAAATTATAAGGAGATGTGAATAATGTTTAGGTGGAGATGTTGAGGAGGAAAATGGATGGACTTTCAAAGGAAATGTTACAGAAAATTGAGAAAGATTTTTGCTCAATACTATCTACTACAGAAAACAGTTCTGTTGCTAGTTCTGCTTCAATATCAAAGCGAATTGAATATCCGGAGTCTATTTTCTCTAGCAGACAACTGCATCAGGCATAGTTCTAAACTCTGATGTTCACTACTTATGTTGCCCCTGCACTGTTACACCAGTTTCTGTTTATTCTCTTGATTGATTGCATACATTGTGCTATGTCTTATTATAAACTTTCTGATGTGTAAATATGGAAATAACTGCTGGTTGCTACATGGTAGGACATCAGGCCACTTTGGACTGTAAAGCATTGCTCTTACTCTCTTTTTAGCATGGATCCATAAGTCATACTTGATAGGAAACTTCATTGTTTTGGTATATTGTGACATTTTGAAATGGAAAACGAAGTTAATCAATCAAGTAGTACAGGCATTCCTTGCAGCTAATATTTCTGCTCCAAAGCTTCATTTTTCACCACTTGTGCAAATCGTTTCATTGTATTCTGTTTTTTTTTTAATTTTTATTTATAAAGCAAAATAGGGGAAATGGTCCTCTCTCTGTCACCTAGCTGCTAGCATTTAGCCACTGTTAGTATAAATATTTCTTTTCTGGAAAGTTTTCTTTGTTTTCAATTTTGTTATTTAAAGCAGTAGCAATCACTTTTATGGACACTATAGGCACAAACTTTGTGTTACTATCCATGTTTCTTGCATATACTTCAAAAGCTTCTGATTTCTTAATTGTTCTTTGGGTATTCAATCTTATCCTTATCTACTTTATCCAATTCTTTTCTGTTTTTTGTAAGAATTAATGACTGAAACTCCTGCAAATGAAATCTTCCCACTATTACTCAACATGATTGAGCCAGTATTTTCATGACTCCTATATGCACAGACTTTGTGTTACTAATCATGTTTCTTGCGTATGCTTCAAGAGCTTCTGATTTCATGGTATTAGATGTTTAATGATAGCCAGTGCAATCTTTTCCTTGTCTACTTTAACTTACTCTTTTCTGTTTATCATAAGAATTGATGACTGAAACTCATGCAGATGAAATCTGCCCACTATTTCTGAACATAATTGAGCCAGTACTTGTATACTGCTAAAGTTGATCTACTTGACATAATCAAATTTATCTTCCCTAGACTTTTGTGTTTATCATGAGTTCTACTGATTAGCAAAAACTGATTTTAGGATTAAGCACAATGCCTCAGTTTCATAAGAAAATTTATTTGCAGATAGATCAAATGAATCAGCTAGAAGTATATTAACAACCTGTAATTGTCATCTATTACTAAATAATCTTTTATTTGCAGAAACCTGAGAGATTATGGGAACATGATGTAAATGTAGCACTTGAAATCCATCAAGCTGGGAATTTATTTGAGTGTTTTGTGCTAAAATATGAATGGATATATAGCATATAGGTTATTCTGATAGAGAAGATATTTGCTTGAACATATCTTTGAGCCAAAAGAATACGTTTTTGCTACAGGAATCAGTATCACATGAAGATGCCAAATGCACAGGACGTTGCAAGGCTGTAGTACGCAGAATTGTAGAGCAAGTGAGAGCTGAGACTGAACAGTGGTCCCAAATGCAAGGAATGCTACTGCAGGTGAGGAAGGAGATGGAAGAACTCCAGAACTCCCGCAAATTTTGGGAAGACCAGGCACTCAATTCTGATCGTGAAGTTCAATGCCTGCAATCTTCTGTAAGTAAATCCCTCTTTTTGGAAATAGATAACTTTCTTATCAGTTACAGATTTTTCAAATTATAGTAGAGAATTGAAGTAGTGGCATACATAAAGTCTTTTGCTGTTAAGGACTTTTGGTTTGTGTTATTTGAAATAACTTGAAAAGATATGATTCTGGAGGCAGTAACATTGCAATACTCAAATCTCAGCATTCATTATTATTTGGTTTATCCATGTGAAAAGGAAATCAAACTAGGAAACTATTCCAGACGAAATATGTTTAAAGGAAAGAGTGTATAGAAAGGTTCATAAGAGTGTATAGAAAAGATCATACAATCTAAACCACTAACTGAAGGTGCTTATTGTGTTCTCTACCTTCCGTAGCTTCAAATCTGTCAAATTGTCAGAGTTTCTTTTCGCACTCTAAGTTCATTTTTATACAAATTTTTCATTCAGCAAACTCCCTGAATACTCTGCAAATTGATTAACTCTATATCATGTCACGTCTCAAGGTTTACCATTTAATCGTTAGATGAATGCATCAATGGTTTATGACAACCTGCATAGTAGGTCTTCTATGATTGCCATCTCAAACAACTAGCTTATATTTTGTACCTTGTTTGATAACATCATAACCCTGTTTTCTTTTAGGTGCAAGAATGGAAAGAAAAAGCTCTAACGTTGGAAACCAAGGCTAAGGCAACCGAAACAGAATTGGCAGATCTTAAAATGGAGCTTGAGAAACTGAAGACTGCACAAGGCATAGAACAGTGCCGAGTTGTAATCAACGATCGCATTACACCGCTTGCCTCCATAAGCGAACAACTCAGAAAGGAAAATCACGCACGGGGTCATATCCTGAAGAAAAACCATCTTAATGTACATAAAGCTTGTAGGGAAGAGAGTGCCAGGGAAATGTTGATAGCGAAGCAAAATGGCGAAATCATGGCAAGTAACGAGTCTTTGCCACTCCCCCTAGGGAAGCAACTTGAAAAAGAGAAACGGATGCTTCGTCGCTTAAAAGAAAAGTGTCGTACAACAACTGACAGCAGGAGAAAATTACATACGTACAACAGTGGACTTGCAACGTTGAAGCGTTCACCATTCGATGACATTGGGAACTTGTCAGAATTGTAAAACTGCTTTTACTTGTTAAACTTTTTCTCGTTTTCGTAGCTACCTTGAGTCTTAGAGAGATTATAAGCTTATCATTTGTGTATGGAGTGAGAGAGATGGGGATTTGTTTAGAGAACAGATTTATTTATTTTTTGGTCAGGATAGGAATTGAAAATTTTCCAACGTATTAGCACTAAAATAAAACAAAATGAGGTTAACTTTCAATCACAAAGTCGAGAGCCAATATATATACGGATTAACTTTCAATCCAAAATGAGGTTAACTTTCAATCACAAAGTTGAGAGCCAACATTCTAGATATATGTATGTATGCACGTGTGTGTGTGTAAATCGGTGTGGGGCAGACCCGCAGTGCTGTTCATACATTATACATTGGCCCAATACGGTCCACAATTTACTAATTAATCCTTCGAGATGGAGAAATGTATAGAAAAAAGGGAATAGAAACTGTTATTGATTGACGTAAAGTGTGTTCAGTAAAAGAGTGTGATATTAGTGAGATCCTGGTGGATGGAGAAGTTGCTGTTGTTGTGTGGGAAAATGACCAGTCATAGCGTGAAAAGGTATTCTGGTCCTGGGACGCCGTTGAGCCCATCAGTTCGAAGATGGAGGCTATTTGTGAGCCTGGGGAGCAGTGGCAATGCAGGGATGATGTAGGGAAGGCAATCGAAGTTGTTTGTTTATGGTAGAAAGCATTCGTTTGCATAGACGGGCATTGTGGATAAGATATTCGACCTAGTTGAAAGTGTTTTATTATGATTACATGAAGATGCCAAATTCGGGACAAGGACCGAGTATTAGACATGGCAGCAAGTGCAAAGTGGCTTCTATAAATATGGATAGATGCTTGATAATAGGGATGATGAAAATATGATTTCAGTATCTGGCCCAATTGATGGCATATTAGGTCTGTTCATTATTTTGGACCAAAAGCCCAATGACCGGTGAAAGCGCACATTTTCAGATGTGTTCGGTGAGGTCAATGGAACTCATGGACCTCAAGTAGACTTGCATATTCGTTCAGATATGCTTAACCAATTTTGCATGCTAATGCAGGAGAAGGTTGTTATGAGAAGCGGCTATGTTGGAAGTCAGGTATCTATAGATAGGTGTATTGCATTCTATGGAAAGAATAAATTCCTGACCAAATTCAAGAATTATAGAACTGTAGCTGATGTATGTTATAGTAATGTTAAAGAGAATGCATTGATGTTGTATATAGTGTGGGAGTGTACATCTGAAAGTATCGCTGTTGTAAATATTGACAGCCGTATGATGTATTATTATTAATGAAATTACATTTGAAAATTGAGTGAACTTGTTCATTTATGACTACTAATTGCTTAGTTATTATGGGAAACATGAAATTAAATTCTGCAAAGCCTATATATATTTTGATTTTTGCGGGATGGATACATAATAAATATCCTTTATTACATTAGCAAGTGCAATGGAATATAAAAAATACATTTTTGGGCAGCTACTTGGCCCAAAGAATTTTTTACACGGAAGGATTCTTAGTAATTTGAGACCAATGGTGATTGTGGGTCTGAGCAGTTGACATGACTGTTGCAATAGACTGGGCCACTACTTTGCTGAAATATTGTAGACCAAGTTGCTTCGGAGGCCTAGTTGCGATTAGATTTACTATCTGATTTGTTGTGTCAAGATCCAAGCCTTGTATCAGATGTAGATGCACGAGACCCAAGCAAGTACAAGCAACTATATATATAACACTAGAGAATGTACATTCCCAAACAAATGAGCCACATAGACAAGATCCACCACTTTTATATACACACGTTGGTAAATGAACAATTCGAAAGGGAAACATTTGATTAAGATACAATTAGGATTTTCCAATTTCCGAGGAGCTACACAAGAGAATATTTAAACTAGCTCCACTCCTATCTTCCAAGTCACAGTTTCCAAAATTTGAACCCTGTAAGAAAACAAAAGTAACGGGAAAGAGGTGATTTTACGCTCAATGAGGTACCAAAAGTACACGAATTCAAGAATCAAAGAATTTCACTTTTCATCAACCATAGACACACATTAGATACAAAAGGAATCAGATTCAAATCGAAAGGATACAGGTGGCTCTCAGGAGCCAAATTCCCAATTTGCTTCACGGGACTTGATCAAATTGTAGTTGACACTCCGTCAACTTTCAAATAAAGTAACCAATCCAGTAGAGCCCCACTTTACACCAAATTCCATCCACCAATCATACCCCTTATCGGGTCCGAACACCTCACCAAAATAGAAATGGTAATACTCGAGTATTCTAGAACTTCAGAATATAACTTAGTTCTAAGTCGGGAATTTCGTCCCTGACAGTGCTGGACAACACAACAGGCTAGCACAACGGCTATACCCCACCAGAGGATCTCGATTCAGGATTTCGTCCCTGGCGGTGCTGGACAACACAACAGGCTAGCACAACGGCTATACCCCACCAGTGGGTCTCGATTCAAATGCACATAAACATGCAAGTCCGCATACAGGAACAACTAATTCAAGTTCATACAATAACCCAGTCACACAGGGCAGAGAACGAGTGTGATAAAGTACACTCTCGTCTCGTACAGAATAAACAGATAATACAGTTATTTAAGTCACAATTTGCAAGCACATATACCAAGTTACGCAATAATTGAGGGAAGTGATACACTCACCAGTTCAAACAAGGATACCTTCAAAAGTTTCCTCCCAATGTATGCCTTTGATCATCAAGAAACCCTAAAATAACCAAGGTAAAACACTTATGGTTCCTACATCCACAAATTTAGTAAACGGAATGAACAAATGAGGCTCAACTACGAGTCATATACTTATCCAAGTGAACTACTAATACAAAGAGATAAAAGATAGCTTTGGAGTAAAAGGTAACGGTTGGTCCTAAGAACATGGATGACCCCAAAACCCTTCACTTCTACCAAAACCATACCTACAATGATTGACCGACTCCAAACTTAAAGTGGGAAAAGAAAGTAAGCATTGTTCTTAAGAAAACAGAATTTTCCAGTTTTGCGCACCACCATTTGAAAAATCATATCTCATGATTCTTAAGTCCAAAATTAATAAAATTTATACCGTCAGAAAATAGACTCAAAGGGGTAAAATTTCTCAGAAGACACATTTATAAGATTCAGATCACAAGTCAGTCAAATTCAAGCCTCAAATTTCTGTTTTATCCAGTGGAAGACAGAACAGGTATGCAATTTCAGTCAACTTTGAAAAATCACCATAAATCATACAGACAGAAACAGGGTCTGAAATTTTCATGGTTTATAACTCTATGAATCTAGTTTAAAATTCAATAAACAAAACTTAATTCCGATATTTTTACAACAAGATATAGAAAATTTCCCAAAACTGCTCAAGGGTTCCTGCAAAAATTTTGACAGCACTTCCCTTGTTTTTTCTTTACTTTTCCATTCAAAACTCAACACCCAATTTCCTCCTAATGTAACCTCAATTACAATCACAAATCATAGGCCATCTATTCATTTAGTTAAGGCCACAATACCATCCAAATATAATACCTGTATAGCTCAAACACCAACTTCCCTAAAGCTGAAAATTGAAACCCTAAACTGGATTTTGTGCACATGAGCTGGAAATTTCTTTAGGCAAAATCCATCTAGCACATAATACCTCAATAATTCATATAGCAAAGCTATCATAACATGAACAAATCTCAAGCATCACATGTGACCAGAATTTTCACCATAAAACTGAAATTTACCATAAAACTACTTCAAACCATGAAATATTCTCATAAAGCTACATATGTAGCAACTATAATCCACTAATTTACACATATATGAAGGAAAAGGAAGTTTCTTGTCCAAAGTACCTTGTATCCTCAACAAAGGTGGTAGCTTAGAGCTTGTCCCTCCAAAATCACTCCACTCAATCCTTTAATCCTTCTTAGTAAACAACTTTCATGGAATAGTTTGTGATTTGGTTGGTTAAAACTCAAGATTGTAGCAAGAAATTGAGGTGCAAGATGAAGCAATCTCCTCTCTTTTCTCCTCTCTTTTGGCCGGCCAAGGATGAAGAAAAATGAGATGAATTTTTTTGGTCAAAATTTGATTTGGGGAAAGTTAAATAACCTTGGTCAAAGTCCAACTCCCAATAGTTTCACAACACTTGGCTTCCTAGGGTTTTAATCTCATCCTCTTGTCTTCCAATGGTTAAACTATCTAGCTAACCTCTAATTATCCCTTAATACCTCAAAAAAAAATCCTTTGTATAAAACTTCACTTAGTCGTCAAAATTTTATCACACTTATCGCACTAGCGGGTTCCACGTCCATAACGCACCTCAAACTTAACATGTACTAACTCATACCAAGAAAATAATTTAAAAATGATATTCACTTATAAAAATCTCTGAAAAATTAATATAATAAAATAAAGTAAGGAAAAAAATGTACACGGGAAAAAAAATAAAATAAGAAAAATTTTACGGATCCTCACAAGAATGATGAAGATGGAAGTGTTGGTGTATATAGTAGATGAAACGATGGCGTTTTATGAAATGAATTTGTTTTAATACTATTGAGAGGTGCACCTAGATGACATCACTCAACCCAACTTGATGACGTCACTCAACCCAACGAAAAGTCTATTGCCAATTGGGTAGAGTAGGTAGAGTTGACATAGCACATTAGACGTTCTTGAACGTCTTATAATATTACAAACTAATCTCCGACTAGATGGTCGAAGTAGATGCGGCTTTAACAAACTAGGGAAAGTCTATGATGTTGCACTTGTCAAGAAAGATAAGACAATGATACTTGATGTCATCAAGAGAGGTAATTCTTGATCGTTCATCATACATTGCAACAAAATATGAATTTGGATCAAACATATCAGTCCAAAATGTTTCAAATATATTAGCCAAATGGATAGCCCATAATGTGACTGGGCCTGAAAGTAGGGCTCATAGGCCCATGTCTATTATCATTAAAAGTTCAAGTTGAACAGGGAAAATTTGTTGGGCCAAAAGTCTAAAACTCGAGACCCAAAACTATTACACTAGTCACATTGACTTATCCAAATTGACTTGACCCATCACTGTAACAATGCCGGGTATAACGTCATTGATGATGTCAATCCTCAATTCTTGAAATATTGGAAAGAATTTATCAGGTCCCAATGAGATTGGTCTTCTAATTGTAATTATGTAAAACCTAGGAGGTTAAAAGGAAAAATTTCAACAATTGTGTTGTGCAATCCTGACCCCAACTCCTCCTATTACAATTACTTAAGTGCACCAGATCAATCCAATCTCCTTAATTGGACTAAATAGAATCCAATCTTTTACTTCCTCTAGGAGTCATTATTCACCCCTGGACATCAAGATTAGACATCACCACTACAAGAGGCACGATTAGAGAAAGCAAATTAAGTTCAATTGTGGCTATTACTTGCTACACCAAAATGGATGCCACGACAGACACTACATTCTCAACATTGATGCTGTGAGGAAGTTATTTATGGAATTCCAAAAGGATCCCATACATTTCATAACGTTTCAAACCACACCGACCAATTGATTGGTATCAATATGGGCAAATTACAACTTTTGGAAACAACCAGGCCTCAACATCATGTGGGTTAGGTTCCAGATCTGCACTTCCTAGACATTGAAGGACATATATCCCTCAAGGATCAACAGCAAAATTTGGGGACTTGTTATGAAACAACTCAATAAATATGGCATTCTTAGTCTAGTTACACTAGAATTAGCATGTAATTCATTATCCAATGTATGGATTAACTGTAAACATTTATCTTTTGAGTTTGAACGGATTCGATTTCAAGATGAATTGTATTAATGTTTAAATTTCAATATTGAAATGCCACGTGGCATTATTACATCGAATATCTGTACATCTATGAGTATATTACATTAATCTCGTAAGGTACGGACCCATTGTATCTAATACTTGTGGGACTACTTTTTCCATTGAAGATGCATTCACGTGTCAATAGCACTCTCAGTTGCTCCCAACTTAGCTGCATTCATTGTCGTTCGCCTTACATTTCATTAGGATCTCTTTCATCTTATCAACTGCTCTAAAAAGACCATCAAGCTCCGTAGTGAACCTACACCTCCTCATCTTCATAGCTGCATACATCCTCATAAACAGGATTTGCTCCATGCCATACTCCTTCATGATCCTAAAAAATCTTTCTAAATCTCTCATATTTGCCATATTTACTTATACAAGACTTAACTCTATATCGCACACCTATACTTCTTACAATGCACTTCATTGTGGGACCCATCTTAGCATTTAGACTTGTAAAATGCGCACTCTATTGTAATTACGCCCTTTCAATTTAATTTCAAATTCAAAAACAATTTCCCTATCATTTACTTTACACATATCCCAATCCAATGCAAGCTAGCTTTATAGCTGGCATCAATCCAAGACCACGCGGAGTATATGAAATTTGACTTCAAATTCAAATTTCAAAAATGGAATTTTCTTTTCAAAAGTAATATCCCTTTTGATATATGGGACCCACATATCCCTAACTGGCTAGTGGCCTTCAGCCACATGGTACAAAAAAACCTAGCAGCCTACATACCTATTAGCATGTGGGAGGACAAGGAAGGTTTGTTCTGTGGGTCAAAGAAATTTGAATGTCAATTCAAATTTCAAATTTAATTTCTTTTCCATCTCCTCGAGTTAATCCAGACTATCAACATGTGGACCCCTTATCCACTATCCACGTGTCCGCACCAAACGTCTTTGTAATATTATAAGACATTCGGAAGAGAAGGGATTATATAAGCCAACCCATTCTACTTGATTGCAGGGATGGTTTCCATTGGATTGGGTGATATCATCAAGTTGGGTTGATCATTAAAATGCCTAGAACACCTTCTTCCTTCCTCATCAATGCCAAGAACATTTTCTTCACTTATCATAGATGTATTCTCATTTTAAAAAATCAAGTTTTAGATTTTTATTAGGCACCTCCAGTTCCCTATTTTGCCTATTTATATTAGAGTTGCTCAAGAAACCCACCAATATGGGTTTTCTTATCTCCAATGCCTACTCGGGTATATATATATATATATTAATTTTTCCTACACTGATAGTATATATACTTTCAACGTTGAATGTATAACAACTATGTAAAATTTGAATTTCAAATTTAACTTTTACACATATATCATAGAACCAACAGTAGTAGTGTATATGTAATTAGTGTATGTAAGATTTACTCTCTATATACCCGCACTAGTAACAGTTTATGTACTTTGCATGTGATTATATTAACCAAAATATAACATCTCTTAGATATAATTTTTTTTTCTAAAATTTGATTTTTACTTCATAATAAAATTTTTATATTCTCAATTTCTTTAACCAATTATCGTTACAAAGACTATCTAGATTTGAACCTTTTGATCTATTAATTTTTGAATTTAATATGAGATTTCTTTTTATTTTTTTATTTCTTTTAGCTTTTTGGTAAATTATGGATTCCACTTTGATAAACAATTCTTAGTATGGTCATGTTTCACCAAAATTGTTGTATACTAGCAATATTTTAACTATTAAAAATCATAAATACTGTATTTTGAATGTAGTACGAAGAATGTTGTTAAACAAAAGATATATGTACACATGTGAAGTGTGAACCTAGCAAATAGAATTTATACTTATTAGTAAAGTAAAAACTTAGACCATAAAATCAATTTTTTGGAAGGGTATTAGAGTAAATGAAATGGCCTATTAGATTTTGTCTCTAATTGTTTTCACCACACTCGCACCTTCCTTTACTCCTAACAAGCTTGTTTACTAGCCAGAGTTTTAATGCGCCTTTTTTAATTTGAAAATAAAACCCTTGGTTAAGTTTTTGATGAAATCCACAAATTTTAACAAAGAAAAAAATTTGTATCAACATTTGAACGTTATTTGCTATAACATTTTGAATCTTATTTTTTTCTTGGTAAGACAAACGAAATGCAATTGTACAATTAGACTGAATTAATTATTTAAGAACAAAATACATGAACCATGCTCATATCCAAATTCACATGAATATTTAATTATTCTACTTCATATCTTCTCAGTTGAACTTTTCAATTTTTTTATGAATTTGAATTGAATAATGCATAGTGCATTGTTGAATTTGGATTATTTACATTTTTTCTAAGTGTTATTGAGGTTAATAAAAAATGTAAATGATTTACATTACTCAATCATCTTAGATTGGTTATTTAGTTGTCAATTGAAATTCAATTGATAGAAATAGCTGGATTCTTTTATTTTTGCTTTTGATTTTGTATTTCTTCATATTGATAAGCAGCATATAACTATACATCTATCTCATGATATTCATATTAAGATTCTCCAAATGAATATGGACACTTTTCTTCTTATATCTTTCTCTTTTGTTCTAAAAACATCTATTTTTTGACACTGATAATTTTTATAATCTTAAAATTGTGGCTAATGCAATTAGTCACACTATTTCGAGTAAGAAATTGCTTCAGATAAGAAATTCTGACCCACATAAGTATTTGAAATGGAGTGCAAGAGTTGCTAAATAGTTTTAACAGGTAGTTTTTCATTTTAATTACCAACATTATTGAGATTTAATCATTTGGAATGCTTCATACTTTTAATTACTACCACAATATATTAAAATGCAATAAATCTTATTGAAAGAACCAAGAGGCACAGAGCGTAATATAGGCACAATAAAAAGTAAGATCAAAGCGTGCTTACACTCTACAATGTCAAGACTCATACTTTTAATGTGTGTATGTATACATATATACTAGTAATATTACACGTGCTTTGCATGTGATTATATATATATATATATATATTTTAATTTTTATATTTTTTGTACTAAAGTATTTTACAAAATTAATGTTGATTATTAACACCATAGTATTTTTCTTTCTACTAGTTATAGAGTATATGTCATCTCCCTGTATACAAAGAAAGTATGGTTAATTATGATATAGTATTCTTGTCGAAATATACGAAGCAAAATTTGTGAAGTTACAGTTTCTCGGCCTAGCTTTCAAGAACGATAATCAATGGTGTAACTATTTTTGGGTAGAGATCGCATATCTTGTGAGCCAAAATATAAAAGAAAATTTATTGAGTTACAATTTATAAATCTAGCCTTCAGAAGTGATACCAATATAACATTGAGACGATGAAACTACCATTATATGAGGATAACAGTAATATGAGTAATACATTAGAACAACAGAGAGAGTAATATGGGATATTTTAAAGTGAGGAAATGTAAATGATAAACACATGATAAATTTGGAGAGAACCACACTTAGCAAATTTTGTATCATAAGCATATGGGTCTAGCTTTCAAGAACGATAATCAATGGTGTAACTATTTTTGGGTAGAGATCGCATATCTTGTGTGCCAAAATATAAAACAAAATTTGTTGAGTTACAATTTATAAATCTAGCCTTCAGAAGTGATACCAATATAACATTGAGACGATGAAACTACTATTATATGAGGATAACAGTAATATGAGAGAGTAATATGGGATATTTTAAAGTGAGGAAATGTAAATGATAAACACATGATAGATAAATTTAGAGAGAACCACACTTAGCAAATTTTGTATCATAAGCATATGGAGTTATTGTCATATAGTTTACACCGCTCTTCACATGATTACATTCACCATAGTTTCTAGTTATGATTTTGGCCCATTATTTTTTAATGCATTTTGATCTAGCAATTCTACATCTAAATGACTTCTTAAAGATTTCTTAGTTTACCAAAAATGACATTGTGGATATTTCTTAGATGACAAATTAACCACAAATTGACACTACTAAATTTTACACACAAGACAGTTTAGATAGTTAAAGTTAAGAGTATGTTTCATTCTAATCTTTTTTCCCTTCGTCTTTACGTCCTCCGTTGGAGATGGTTTCTATCTTTTTTTCCCTTCTTCTTGTTTCATTCTAATCTCACCAAACAAATTAAACACAAGCAACTTAGCCTTCTTTATATTAAGGGCAATCTAACGTTCTTTTTGGTGTCATTTAAGTTGTCCTTTTCATTATTTTGATTGATTTGTTTGTTCACATTATGTCATTTGATTATTGGTTTTCAGTTTTAGGGATCTTTTTTGAGTTTGTTTGCTTGCTCTTAACGATGGATTTTAATTGTTTCATTATGCTATTTCAGTTATAGATAACTTTTGTATTCACCAATTAACATGAATGGTATTCATTTATTCATCATTATTAAAATGGTTATTATCACTTTATTCTCTTAAAGTTTGGCGTCATTATCAATTTCTCCCTTAACATTATTTTTTAGTCATTTTACTCCCAAGACTAATGGTCAAACTTAACGGAGTTTAAGACATGTTTAACTTTTAAAATTATTATTATTTTATCCCCATAAACTATAACCTTATTATCAATTTACCCCCTAGACATATTTTTTAGGCAATTTATCCCACCATTAAACCAACTTAATAAGTTGAAAAACTTTGGAAGATAGTACCCATTTTTTTGTATAATAAAAAAAATAAAAGCTTTAGAGTAGCTCTTCTCCTTTTTAGTATCAAGAAAAAGTCAAAACATTAATCTCTTTCTTTTTGGCAATCTTATTAATATTGAAAAAAATAGAAAAATAGGGGAGGAAGATAGATAGCTCAATTCTTTTTTTTTTAATACAAACAAGAAAGAATTCAATATTTTTATTATTTTAAAATTACTTTAGTTTTCTATTTATTACCCAATTCCAATCCTGAGAATATTAAAATAATACGATAATATTAGATTCTTCCTTATTTTCTTTCTTTGTAAAATCTAATTTTCTATTTTCTTCTGTCCTATTTTCTTTTCTTTTCCAAGTATTAGTAAGCGTGAAAAAAGAAATTTGATAAAACGCTTTTATTTTTATGTTTTTGGAATCTTAGAGTGAAAAAAAGGAAGAATAATTATTCCAACTTTTTTATTTTTAATTATATATAAAAAAGGTAAATACATTTAAACATTTTTTAACATACTTTTTAGATTAACGATAGGGTAAAATATTTAGAGAGTAAAGCGATTATAGAATTATAATTTAAAGGGATAAAGTGATAATAACAATGTAGTAATGTTATAAAATAAAAGGGTGTTTTTATCAAAAATTTATTAACATACTAAGTTGAATTACCTATGGGATGAAGTAACTAAAAGATAACATTAGGGAGTAAATTAATAGTAAAGATAAGTTTAAGGGGGTAAAGTAATAATAACCCTTATTAAAATGCATTGCAATTATTCTGTGGAGGGTAGTTTAGGTACTACAAAAAATAAGACACAATTCTGCTTACATTGCTTACACTGCTTGTAAAGCACAAGCAAGGACTCATGTGTTCTAAGAGCAATTTTTTTTAGTAAAGATAATAGTATTTGTATTAAATAAAATATATATACAAAGTAAAGTTTGAAGTGTACTGCAATGGTAGTCAAAGAATTTTATATTAATAACCATCATTATTTATCATAATTTAAATTTAATGTTACACTTTCGTAAATATTATCACAATTTAAATATAATGAGTGTGATTAATAGTCGAAGGTAGTTTGGGTACAATGAAAACTAAGACAACTTTTTGCTTACCCTCCTAAATACCAAAACTCATGATATTTTTATATAGAGTATAGATATATATATATGTACACATTAGCTTAAGGAATACTACTAGAAAATTAGTCCTAAATCTGTCAAAGTTTCAAAAATCTATATAGCTAAGCTAATATAAAAACTATAAAGCATAAATCTTCCACACTGTGTGCCAATAAACGATCAAACCAACCACTTAGCCGTCAGCGAAGAACTTCAACATCAACATGAGTCAAACTTGTTTTAAGACTGGAGAATTTCAATCAGCATCTTTTGGGCATTGGTGGACATTCAAAATTAGCTTAAGGAATACTACTAGAAAATTAGTCCTAAATCTGTCAAAGTTTCAAAATCTCTATGTAGCTAAGCTAATATAAAAACTATAGAGCATAAATCTTCCACATTGTTTGCCAATGAAGAACTTCAATATCAACCTGAGACAAACTTGTTTTGCGACTTGAGAATTTCAATCAGCTTCTTTTGGGCATTGGTGGACTATCAAAAGGATTATTTGAGTTTTCAAAGCAACTGTTTGATGGTGGATTGTACATAAGAATGTCCAAATCTGGGAAATCTATAGTGGCTCCAAAATCAATCTCTGGCGACAAATTGAAGGCCTCATAATCCTTCGTAATGTTCCACATAGCCTTTCTTGGTTTAACGTCCGGAGCTTCTCTCAAATATTTCGGCATCAAAGCATTCTCCATTGGATACACAAAACCTTTGTAATTTACTGGTTTTGCTCCACAATTAAATGGTATCTGGAAATTATTGTTGAAGCACTTAACGGAGTCTGCAAGTAAAGAAGTTCCCATCACACTGGAGATTTCATGGAGTCCGATGTGGTATTCAGATTGAACAAGCCCGGACGAAGCTTCGACACCTAGATCATTCTTATTACCCATGTCCATATCTAGAGGATACGCATTGTTTTGATCAAGTCTTTCATTCCCTTGTGGAGTTGGATAGTCGTTTTGATCAAGATCTTCAGAATCTTCATTGCGCGGTCGGCTTTTGAAGGATTTATCAGTTTTCTTGTATATCCTGCATAGAACAAAATCATCCAACTACAAAGACAGAAACAACAGCATATATTTTAGTAAAAGAAGAAAAAGTTCGTGAAGTAGAATTTTATTAGTTCTAAGAAAAAGTTATACCCTCATGTCCATTGTATTTGATCTCTTTCTTGGAGGTTCATTCACTCTATATTCGTGCATTATCCAGTTGGTTTTTACCCCTTTCGGGGGTTTTCCTTCATAAAAAACCAATGCCTTCCTGAATCCCACCAGGGAACCGTCGTGGTTGACAGGTTTGTCTGCTCCAGTAGCCTTCCAATATCCAGTTCCAGTAGCTCGATTTGGTCGTTCACCATTTCGATATTTTCGGTTTCTTGGGGTGAAAAAGTACCACTCCTTTTCACCTATTGGTGGATATCTCTCTGAAGAGATTACAGTAAATACCAAGACATAAAATTTAAGTCTATTGAATGCATGATAAGTTTAACAAGTTTATAAGGTAATTATATGTAAACCAAGAACATAAAGCAATGGCAAACAATGCCATCAGTCACGAGTTAAGCATGCAAAGATTGGCATGACACAACTTGTGTCTAAGAATTGGTAGATTTGGATAGGGAGATTTGAAAACTTATTGTTATTTATTCATTCAGATAGATAGTGTAACAGGTGTCCCAAGAATAGGTAGATTCAAACTTGGATTGTAATTTATTTTGAAAACATTCATTCAAATAGATAGTATAACGGGGGATAAAGATGATTTTTTGACGCAAAAATGGTTTTCATAGGGCATGGAGTGGACAAATTTCATGTCACGGACAAATTTCTTGTATACACGACAAGATCACAAGATAAACAAAAAACTGCATTAACGAATTGACACATTTTTAGTAAATCCAGCATCTATCAATGTATACACGGCAAGACCACATGATAAACAAAAACAACAGAACCAAAAGCAGAACACAAAACCAAAGAGAAGCAGAGAAAACAGTGAAGTCACCAAATACCTAAATCAATATCATATATAAAACGAATTAAAATAAATAACGCATGAAACTGAATAACAAAACCAGAACTTGAAACCGTAATAGTCTCTTATGTTATGTATAATTTCTGCTCCTCTATATACAAAGTAAACGTTCAATTAATGCCATATTACTTACAAAAAAAAAGGAACTAAAAAGCCATATTGGTTAGGCAGTTAATAATCCAGAATTTCAACAACAGGATTACAACAGAACCATGCAATCATAAAAGCTGAAAGCTAACAAAGAACTTTGAATAAAGCTGCTTAAAAGATATCGTCCCATGCAAAATAATAAATAAAAGAAAAATAAAAAACCAAGACCTGTAAACCTAAACGAACTAACCTGAAATCTTATCTGGACTGTGCTGATAGAGATTGACATGTCTAATCTGGTTACGAGGCAATTCGTCCTTAGCAATCTTTTTCCTCAGGTAAAAAACAATGAGTTCACCGTCCTTGGGACAAAATCTATACCCCGGCGGAAACGACTCGAAAAAAGCATGATCAATAAACTCCTCTTCTTCATCAAAAAATTCATTCACACCATCATTATTAGAAGAAGCATTGCTGCTTGATGCAGCCAAGACTAATGGTTCTTCTTGTTGTAGTTCAGTGCTTGATGTAGGCAAGAGTAATGGTTTTTCTTGTTGTAGTTCATTAAAAGGAGGAGGAAGACTTTGAATAGTATTTGGAGATGTACCAAAAACCTCACGTATCGGCTGATTCTGCTGGTCCATCTCCATGGTGTTGAAGCAAACTCCTCTTGGTAGAAGACAATTTTGACTTGGAAGGGTTTTGATAAGAATTTTACTTGGAAACAAAATAGGTTTCTTTTGATGAAAGACGGGATATTAATAGAGAGAAAGACTAGGAAAATGGGATGTATGCAGAATTGCAAATATCAAACCTGAAGTCTATCTACTACTGGTTCACAGAGTTAACAACCAAATCTAGGTATTAGATAGTCTAGAAATATATGCTGTTATTTTTAAGCCTATCGGGATATGCTGTTATTTCAAAACCTATCGGGATTTGAAACCTAATATTTCGTTTTGTACTCATTAAACAGGATATTTGTATTTTATAGCATTTGTCGTTCTTATATTTTGACAAATAATATCACATTGTTTCTATAATTTATATCTACTATATTCCATTAGAATAAAATATTGATTTTGGTTGGTGGTCAAAACCTACATATGTATTTCAAATAAGTGGCATCAAATATTCTTTGTTGAACTTTGTCCATTGTGCTTAGCTAACCTCTTGAACAGTAGAAAATTAAAAAAAAAATTTTTTCTTCTAGTCTAGTCATCCACCCTCTTGATCAGCTGAAAATTTTTAAAAAAATTTTCTTCTCATGTCTAGTCATCCACGCTATACTTGGAATCTACGTGAAATCATATGTGCTAACTGAGAATAATTGTAATTCATTGTGCAATTATTTGTTCTTTTTCATAAAAATACAGTGATTGCAATATTTCCTATGGTAGAATCACTCTTTTCCAACCTTGTTACACCATAACATAATATTAATAAGATAACATTAATCAATTATAGTAATAATTTCGCAACATTGAAAATGGCAATATAAAAAGTCATACACACCTAACAACCAAATTAAAATAGTTTAGAAAATATGAAACAATATGAGACAATGATTCAACTTCCTTTGGGCAGCGGTGGACTTTCCATGGGATGGTATGTGCGAGTATTGTCCAATCTGAATAAATTGAAAGCCAAATTAGAAATGACAAAAATCAGGAAATTTTGGATATGAAATGCCGGATTCAGATTGACCACACCATGCCAATGCTCTATCATATAAGTACGAATTTATAAAAAAATAATTATTCTCCCAGGAGAGTTTCCCTTAAACTTTACAGTCTAGTCCCTCGTATACCATACCATGCCAATGCTCTATATGAATGGTACTCTGTGCCACTACTAGCCATGTGAGAGCTCTTGCAAAATATCAATTATCAAATCAAACTAATAGTGTCGACTAGAAAGAAGGGTCAGCAGTGTCCATGTGTTTTAAGATGAAGATGTACGGAAAAACAAGAAAATCATATGCAGGTTCTGAATCATAATCTAGCCTTCTCAATTTCATGTCTAACCCAAAGTTCCATATATCAGACAATCCAAACATAGAAATAAAATACTAAATAGCTTCAATTTGTTAAATCCAAATTATTTGGTCGGGGTAGTTAAGTTTTTCCCAATCCGTTTGGTCGAATTGGTTGGTTTCTTGCAGGCATTTTCTATTGATTGAAATATATTGAGAAAAGTAGGGGAACAAATTTTTCCGTCACCATTAGCATGTGACAGCAAAAAAGGAAAAAAAATGGTGATGATCTTAGATAATAATGTCTGAAATTTCTGGGTTCAAATTCTAAATATGAACAATGAAACGATGAAACAAAGATGAGTCATTCAACAACTAGTAAAAAAAAAAAAGTGGTATCAAGGTAAAGCATATTTAAAAGATACTAACCAAAAACTCGAAGAACCAAACCTGAATTTGATCGGGACTGTGCTGGTAGAACTTAAAGTGTCTTTCTGGGTTAGGAGGCAATGATTCCTAGGATATGTTCTCTGGAGTAGTTAGTGTTTAATAGGTTAAGAAGTACTCGAAAAATAAAAGTAATTTCAGATATTAATCTTACAGACTAATGTTCATCTAGTACAAAACCACCAAGCTTTGTAGATGTCTATGAAATCCGTCTTATTGTGAATATTTATCGATTTTACACATGGGCTACCTCTTGAACGCTCCTAGATAATTCAGAAAATAAAAGATAAATAACATGTGAAGGTTCCTAGATTGTTTTGAAATATTTAGTCATCAAATTATGTAAAAGTTTCGATTAAGTTCACTAACCTAGTTAACAAATTAATTTGGTCCGATGATTTGATCAGAAAATTGATATCTTTATTTTAGTAACAAATCATTTATTCTGGTTCGCAGATATATTAGCAATTAGTTCTACCCATGCATTTTACACGTTATCACTTTTTATTGGACAGAAAATAAAATTATTACAAGTCAGAAATTTTAAATAATCGAAATAATATGATGTATTTTACTCTGAGCAACACCTTTCACTTTATTTCTTTTCACAACATATCTCACTTGTAAAACATAATTAACTGTGAACCATTTTTTTTGCTAATCTTGTTTAGAAATCAAGTTTTAAATCAGTAAGACTATAATCTGGGGTTTTGCATTTAAACTCTACAAGGCTGTGTTTGCATGGGCAGATTTGGATGTATTTGATTTCAAATCCACAATCCAATTCCACTCCACTGTTTAGATAATATTTTGATGGAAGGAATTTCAGATTCAAAGTAATTAGGAAGGGATTTCATCCACGTGAAACTTGACACTTCAATTCTCTCCTCCATCTAGTCATTTGAATTTCATAGGACGTAGATCGCAGATCTCTTGTAGGATTATTTTAATAAAGATGTCACATGTCTATTTTTTGAATTCAAATATTATAAGTTACAAATTCTTTCATGAAATTTCAAGGTGTAACTTGCCCCTAAAATGTGATTTATATCATAATTGTGTAACCTATTGATAGGGTGCATTTTAGTGGGGTATTTTGGGTAATATTGCGCAATTATTTGACTAAATATTTCATTAATTGGGTGGATTCTACTTAGATGTGATTTTGGTGCTAATTGCAGGAATTGATACTGAAAAGTGCTTAAAATAAAAATTAAGAGGATTCGTCGCACGTGGGGCACTTCAAGCAGTGGAGTCCGCTTAAGGAGCTGAAGAAATTAAATTGTAATAGATTTATTTTAGTGAGAGATTTTTGATTTTGAATACTAATTTTTGGAAAGAGGAATTGGGGGAATCAATTGGGGGGTCTCCTCTCTGTGGGGACCAGCCGAGAAAAAGGAAATCAATTCCTTTAATATCGTGGCTACCAACGTAAGGGGAGGAATTAGACTCCCAGAAGGTTTCTTTTGGTTTTTGGATAGTTTTTTTCGTTTGGCTTTGCTACGTAGAAAAGCAGGAGGAGACAAAAAGCCACAGTTGTTGACTTTTGGGAACAACTTTTGATTCTTGTATTTTGACCGAATTGAAGGAACAAGAAAGCATCTCTCGTATGTTTGGGAGGCAATTAGGCAGAAAGCAACAATTGAGCCGCCATTGTTGACTATCAATTCTTGTTTCTTACTTTTGCTTGATTGATACCAACGAGAGAGAGCAGAACCATTCGTGTGCCTACTTTGGAAACGAAATTGAGAGTACGAAATCCCTTGCCCTTTTCTTCGCTGGGTTGACCGATTTTAAGTCAAGAATTGATGGCTCTGGTCAGATACAATCGCATGGGTTGTTCTCCATTAATGGAGAACTAACCTTCTAATTCTAGTCAAGGGGCAACTGACGAATTGGTTCAGCAATTACTGTGAGATCTAAACCGCTTTTAATTATTTCTTGCATTTATTGGTATTCATATGTTTCCTGCTTTTAATTGTTATAGCTCTTGTGTATGATTGATTAGTGCGCAATAATTAATTATTCATATAGGCTATTTTGCTAACTAGGGGTAATTGAATCCGTAATTGTTCGAATATCTCTATCTCAGTAGCAACTGGCGTAATTGGGTTTATGTCAGGAAAACATATGATCTAAATTAAACAAACCCTCATAGCGTGTTTGTTAGTTAGGATTGGGCATTTTTAATTATTAATGCAATCTAGAAATTAAATCTTACGATCGTACCTAGGGTTGTTTTTGGGTTAGGGAAATAGTTAACGGTCGTACCTTAACTATCGAGAAAGTAAGAAAAAGTTGGTTGTTTATCGCGTGCTTGACAACTATAACCAATCTACTAATAAATGTTGGAATTATCTGGGAATCGATGATCAGTGCATGAACCATTTCCGAAGTGTACCCTTGGCTAGAGTTCTCCCCATTATTTCTTTTAATTAATTATTTTCTGCAATTAATTTATTTAGTTAGCATTTAATCCTTAAACCCCCCCGTTTATCTTGACTCGAAAGGAAATAAATTTCTCCCCAGTCCCTGAGGAGACGACCCTGCTTACCACTATCTACTAGTTAGAGAATTTTAGTCAAACAATTAATTCGGGTATATCGGATTCAGCAAACTCTTCGAGAACAGGGTGAATCAAGTAACCCATTGTACACCTAGAGTCCCTGCTCCAGTACCTAAAATTGATTATTGACTACTTTTGGTGGTAGTTAGGTTTTACTTATTATTATTACACAGGTTCGGCACCTGTCAATTTTTGGCCGTTGCCGGGGACTGGCGTTTGAAATATTTATTTCTTTTTTTTAGTTCATTTTTTTCTTGGTATTTTTGCTAGTTTATGCCCCGCTCTTCTCGCACAGGTGAATTAGTATACGACCCTGAGGTTGAGAAGGCAGCGCGTAAGCGAAGGCAAGAGACCAGGAGACGGAAAGAAGGGCAATCATCTACTGCAACCGAGTCAGTAGAGGACGAGTATAATATGGCAAACAATCAAACACTAAGGGAGTTGGCTGTCCCGGAGTTGACTTACCAGCCCCTGTGCATTACATTCCCCACTCTGGCTGAGAATACCACTTTGAGATGAAATCGGGGTTGATTCACCTCCTACCCTCGTTCCATGGGCTCTCGGGTGAGGAACCCCACAAACACGTCAAGGAATTCGAAATAGTGTGCTCGAGCATGAAACCTCCTGGGGTCACTGAAGAGCAGATCAGATTAAGAGCTTTCCCTTTTTCTCTTAAGGATGTAGCTAAGGACTGGTTATACTACCTACCCGCAGGTAGTATCACCACATGGGCACAGTTGAAGAAGAAGTTTCTGGAAAAATTCTTCCCTGCATCCCAAGCTGCGAGTTTGAGGAAGGAGATATGCAGCATTAAACAGTACCCTCGGGGAGTCTTTATATGACTATTGGGAAAGGGTCAATAAGCTGTGCACTAGATGCCTGCAGCATCAAATTAGTGAACAACTGTTGATCCAATACTTCTATGAAGGGCTCCAGCCAACTGATAGAAGTATCATTGACGCTGCAAGTGGAGGAGCACTGGCGAACAAGACGCCAAAGGAAGCGTGTGAGCTTATTGAAGCCATGACAGAAAACTCTCAGCAATTTGGCTTCCGTGAGAGCAACCCCACCCGTAGAGTCAACGAGGTGGAGATGTCGTCCATACAGCAGCAGTTGTCAGAGTTGACGTCTGCTGTCAGGCAATTAGCCATGGGGAATACGCAGCGAGCGAAAGTATGTGGAATATGTACAAGCATGGACCACTGCACAGACACATGTCCTCTTTTGCAAGAGGATGGGGCGGAGCAGGTAAACATGGCTGGAGGCGTGCCCGCGCCCCGAAAGCAGTATGACCCGTACTCCAACACGTACAACCCCGGTTGGAGAGACCATCCCAATTTCAGCTATGGGAACAGGCCGCAGAATTCATTTCCCAACCGTCCACCAGGGTTTCAGCAACTATGGCAATCAAAGCCTCAACCTTCATCCTCTAACTCAGGAAGCTCTTTGGAGGAAATTGTCAAAAGCCTGGCCACGACTACCACTCAGATCCAGCAAGAGACTAGACAGCTCCAGCAAGAAACTAAAACCTTGGTCACGAGCACTGTGCAATTCCAGCAGGATACTAAAGCGAGCATGAAAGATATGGAGACTCGAATGAGTCAGATGGCAACTGCCATTAATCGCTTGGAGTCCCACGTCTATGGAAAATTGCCATCGCAACCCGAGGCAAATCCCAGGAATGTAAGTGCCATGACACTAAGGAATGGTAAGGAAGTGGAGGGGCCTAAAGTGGGAGATCCGAAAAGCAAGAGTGAGGAGGAGATTGAAAAAGAGATTGAAGAGGAAGGGCGCATTCGCGAGGATCCTAAGGTAACACTCACTCCCTCACCCCCAATTCAATCTAACTTACCTCCTTTTCCTTGCAAGTTGGAAAAGACGAAGAAAGTGGAGAAGGAAAAGGAGCTGTTGGATGTATTTCGGAAAGTGGAGATCAACATCCCCTTGTTGGATGCAATCAAGCAGATACCGAAATACGCCAAATTTTTGAAGGACCTGTGCACCCACAAAAGGAAGCTAAGGGGTGACGAAAGAGTAGAGGTGGGAGAGAACGTGTCGGCTATATTTCAAAGGAAACTCCCTCCCAAATGTGGGGACCCAGGTATGTTCACAATTCCTTGTAAAATAGGAGGTACCCCAATTAGAAAGCGATGTTGGATTTAGGAGCGTCGATAAATGTAATGCCTAAAACTATTTATGCATCTCTTAATTTAGGCCAGTTAAAAGGCACTGGCATTATAATTCAACTAGCAGACCGTACCAATGCTTATCCAGAGGAGTTAGTTGAAGATGTTTTGGTACAGGTCAATGAGCTAGTTTTTCCTGCGGATTTTTATGTTCTAGATATGGGGGATGAAAGGTCGTTAAATCCGTCACCTATTTTGCTGGGTAGGCCATTTTTAAGCACTGCTAGGACAAAAATAGACGTGAATGAGGGTACTTTGTCAATGGAGTTTGATGGTGAAATTGTAAATTTCAATATTTTTGATGCGATGAAGTACCCAGATGAGACTAACTCTGTTTTTGCTTTAAGTGTTATTGAGCCCCTGGTACAGGAAACATTTGAATTGGATGGGGAGGATGCACTGGCAGTAGCTTTGGCTAAACACCTTGAGTTGGGAGCAACTCTTGATGTAGAAATAAGTGATGAAGTATACCGTGCGGTTGAAGCTCTGCATTCGCTCCCACAAATTTCTCCAAGGTATGAGCTTAACTCCCTCTTTGCACCAGAAACTCAGACGAAATTGTTGCCTTCTATTATGCAGGCACCCGAATTAGAACTTAAACCTCTCCCAAAACATTTGAAATATGCATTTCTCGGGGACAAGGAAACACTGCCAGTCATCATTTCTGCACACCTGTCACCGAGGCAAGAGGACAACCTGATTCGTCTTCTTCGAGATCATAAGGAGGCAATTGGATGGAGTATAGCGGACATCAAAGGAATCAGCCCGTCCCTATGCATGCACCGGATACGGCTTGAGGATGATACAAAGCCGGTAAGACAGGCGCAGCGAAGATTAAACCCACTGATGATGGAGGTAGTAAAGAAGGAGATACTTAAACTCCTGGAGGTGGAAATCATTTTCGCCATCTCAGACAGCCCGTGGGTAAACCCCGTTCAAGTAGTCCCGAAAAAGGCGGGAGTGACTGTAGAAGAGAACTAGGAGGGCGAGATGGTCCCAGTGAGAAAACCCACAGGGTGGCGTCAGTGCATCGACTACCGGCGATTGAATGCCGTGACGAAAAAAGATCACTTCCCTCTCCCGTTCATTGATCAGATGATAGAGAGATTGGCAGGTCGTGTTTACTATTGTTTTCTTGATGGTTTTTCAGGGTACTTTCAGATCGCGATATCACCGGAGGATCAGGAGAAAACTACCTTCACCTGCCCATTTGGCACGTTTGCCTATCGGAGGATGCCTTTCGGCTTCTGCAATGCTCCGGCGACTTTCCAGAGGTGTATGGTAAGCATATTCTCTGAGTATGTAGAAAAGATTATCGAGGTGTTTATGGATGACTTTAGCGTATATGGGAACAGTTTTGAAGAATGCCTTGATAATTTAGTTTTAATTTTGAAAAGATGCATAGAAACAAATTTAGTGCTTAATTGGGAGAAATGCCACTTTATGGTGGAGCATGGTATTGTGTTAGGCCATGTAGTGTTGGCTAAGGGAATAGAAGTTGATAAAGCAAAAGTCGACCTTATTTCTGCTTTACCTTATCCCGTAAGTGTACGGGAAGTGCGCTCCTTTTTAGGTCATGCAGGGTTCTATAGGCGATTCATCAAGGATTTCTCGAAAATTGGAGCACCCTTGTTCAAATTATTGCAGAAGGATATAGCATTTGACTTCACCAAGGAGTGCAAGATGGCATTTGATAAATTGAAGGAATCATTGACATCACCGCCCGTCATCCAACCTCCGGACTGGAGCCTCCCATTTGAAATAATGTGCGACGCGAGTGATTACGCAGTGGGGCAGTGTTGGGGCAAAGAATTGGCAGGGCGGCACATGCAATCTACTATGCATCAAAGGCGTTGAACGGAGCTCAGCTTAACTACTCTACAACGGAGAAAGAATTATTAGCTATTGTTTTTGCATTAGAAAAGTTTAGGCCTTATTTATTGGGTGCAAAAGTAACAGTTTACTCCGATCATGCAGCTTTAAGGTACTTGATGACAAAGAAGGATGCAAAACCAAGGCTCATCAGATGGATTCTACTCCTGCAAGAGTTCAATTTGGAGATTAAAGATAAAAGTGGGGCAGAGAACTTAGTTGCTGATCACTTGAGCTGCTTACTTGCACACAAGGAGGAGCAGCCGTTGAGAGAGACATTTCCAGAGGAACAACTACTTGCCGTTGACTCATCGGCACCCTGGTATGCTGACATTGTAAATTTTTTAGTAACTAATCAATTGCCTGCAGGTTGGCCAAAGGCTAGGAGAGACAAGTTGAAAAGTGATGCCAAATACTACGTTTGGGACGACCCCTACATTTGGAGGCAGTGCTCGGATCAAGTACTGAGAAGATGTGTAAGTGCAGGTGAATTCAACTCTATTTTGAATTTCTGTCATTCGTTTGCATGTGGAGGGCATTTTAGGTCTAAACGAACAGCTCGTAAGGTGTTAGAGAGTGGTTTTTACTGGCCCACCCTTTTTAAAGATGCATACTTGTTTTGTAAATCATGTGATAGGTGTCAAAGGGTGGGAAATATTTTTCGTAGGGATCAGATGTTTCAAACCCCCATGTTGTTTGTTGAAATTTTTGATGTTTGGGGAATAGATTTCATGGGTCCTTTTCCTTCGTCTTTTGGCTTCCTGTATATTTTACTTGCTGTAGATTATGTCTCTAAGTGGGTGGAAGCAAAAGCCACCCGTACTAATGATTCTAGAGTGGTTGCAGAGTTTTTAAGGTCTAACATATTTGTCCGCTTTGGAATGCCAAGAGCTGTGGTAAGTGATAGGGGCACGCACTTCTGTAATAAGACTATTGCTGCCCTGTTCCGAAAATATGGCGTGCTCCACAAGATATCCGCACCGTATCACCCGCAGACAAATAGTCAAGCCGAAGTGTCAAACAGGGAGATCAAATCAATCCTGAAGAAGATGGTGCGTCCAGATAGGAAGGATTGGAGCTTGAAGTTAGAAGATGCACTGTGGGCGTACCGCACCGCATATAAGACGCCGATTGGGATGTCCCCATACAGACTTGTCTTCGGTAAGGCTTGTCATCTTCTTGTGGAGTTCGAACACAAGGCATTCTGGGCAGTGAAGCAATGCAACATGAACCTGGAAGAGGCGGGAGTCCAAAGGAAATTGCAGCTACAGGAATTGGAAGAGGTTAGGAATGAAGCCTACGAGAATGCTACGATCTACAAGGAAAAGAGCAAAATCTTCCATGATCAGCAAATTTCAAGGAAATCGTTTGTAGTGGGGCAGAAAGTCCTCTTGTATCACTCAAGGCTTAAACTTTTCCCCGGTAAGTTGCGTTCTCGTTGGATTGGTCCTTTTGTCGTTTCTAATGTGTTTCATTATGGTGTAGTGGAGATCCAGAGTTTGAAAACAGAGAAGAGGTTTGTGGTGAATGGCCATCGTCTCAAACCCTATTATGAAGGATTCTCGGTTGAAGAAGTAGAAGTTGTACACCTCAAGGATCCAATTTATCTTGCTTGAGGGTTCCGGCCATGTCTAACCAAAGACGTTAAAGAAAGGCGCTATTTGGGAGCCAACCCAAGGCTATTTGTTCTAGTTTTCGTATATTTTTGGAGTTTTTGTTAAGTATTGGTGTCATTTAGTAGTTGTTGTTTTGTAGCAGGAAGGTGGCAGTTAGACGTGCCCACGCCAAGTGGTCACGTCTAAGGTAAAGAGTTGGGAAGCGACGGTCAGAAGACTCTACAATAGTTAGGCGTGCCCTCGCTAGGTGGTCACGCTTAGGGAACTCAATTTCCGAAACTTGGTCAGAAGACTTTATAACAGTTGGGCGTGCCCACGCCAGGTGCTCACGCTTCAAGATCAAAAATTTCGACGGATGATCAGAAGACTAGTAGGCAGTTAGGCGTGCCCACGCCTAATACAGGGATCTTAGGGTTAAAAAAAAAAAACAAGGGTGTGAAATGACGAAATTGCCCTTACATATATAAAAAAAAATTTTCAAGGGACCCGAAGCCCTACTTTTTTTTTCTTCTTCTTTCTTCTTCCTTTTCTTTCTTTCTTTCTTTCTTTCCTTTCTCTTGCTGCTTCCTTGTCCGCCGCCTCCGCTCGTAAAGGGGCCGCCGCCCTCTTCCAGCTCGAGTGACCTCCGCGCGCCTCTCCTCGTTCCCTCGCACACCACCAACGCGTAGCGGCCAGGAGCACCATTCGCACCTCAGCTGCGCTAGGGCAGCTCCGCATCCACCTGCGACCCGCACTCCACAGTGCGTCTTCTCCAGCTCGCTCTAGTCCATCGCGCGGCCTCGCAGCCACAGCCGTGCGCTCGCCAGGCTTACGACCGGAGCTCGCCGTCGCGCCAGCCTCGCGACCAAGCTCGCTCCGGCCGCGCACGCTAGTACAGCCCAACTCGCGAGAAGCGCTCGTCCTCAGCTCGTACAGCGCCCTCTCCTGCGCGCACCAACGCACCAGCAGACCCAGCGTGCAGTAGCAGAAGCATCCCCAGCAGGCGCGCGACTAGGCAAGCGCGCGTCCTCCTCTGCAGCACCGACAGCCCAGCGTGCATCCTCGCGCGCTCCAGTTCCTCTACGCCCGCACGCCAGCGCAGTCCAGCCGTATCGCTTGTCCTGCGCGCGACATCCCAGGCGCAGCAGCGTGTTTTTCCCCTGTGTGCGACCACAACCATCGAGCAACCTCCTCTGCGCGCAGGCAGCTCCAGCGCGCACCACAGCCAAGGCGACTCCAGCTCGCGCGACTCCAGCAGCAGCCTTCAGTAGCCGCGCGCGCATACGCCTGGCAGGCGCACTCCCATCGCGCGCCCTTCTGCGCCTTTGCCCACGCGTGTGAGAGCCACGCGCGTCGCTTTCCTCCGCCACCGTGCCGTCTCTGGTGCTCCACCGTACCCACAGCTTGACTCTAAAACCCCAGGTGTTTTCTTTTCAATTTTCTGCCACTATTAGCTGAGGCCAGAATTACGAGTTTTTCATTAGCTGAGGACAGAATTTTAATTCGTAGCTGAGGCCAGATTTCTGAATTTGTAGCGGATGACAAAAACATTTTGTGTGATTTGGGGGCTGTGATTTTGACTGGGACTGTTGTTGACTTTTTACTGAATTGTGTGCTCAACCAAGTGGTATTTGGGGGGAATTTGCTGTGTTTATATATTTAATTAATCTTGGGAGAGCTGTTATGTATTTCTTTAATTGTTAGTGTTTTGGAGTTGTTTTTGGGACCCATTTGTTTTGTTGGTTATCGGTTGGACTAAGTTCGCCACGTTTACCCTGCTAGTGTCCCATTCTTTTAAGCGCTTCCACACTAGTTGGTATCCAATGACTAAATCGAAGACTAAAAGCAAAAATAGACCTTCAACTTCCACCCCACAGTCTACTGTGCCCTTGAGCGGGCCTGACCCCAGCCACTGCTCCGGGAGGACCTCAGACTCGCCTTGGGCGGACTAAGGAGGTTCACATCTCCTCTCCGACCCATTTCGGCGGCCATTTGACATTTACTAGGGCCGCCGATAAAGAAAGGTACACCTCTGCTTGCACAAGGAAAATAATTACTTGTAAATTTATCCACGACCCTACACTTGACCTCCTGAACCTTAGGGATGAAGTTTCTAAGCAGTTGGCTGCCATAGGTTGGACCCGTTATGCTGCTATTGTTATGCCTGCCTTTACTGAGTTAATTTGGGAATTCTATGCCACTTTTGAATTTAATGTCCCTGACGAATTCTCCGTTACTACTCCGGGGTTAGTTCGGTTTAGATTAATGGGTACGGAGTTCTCCCAGTCTATCACAGAGTTTAACCTTGCCCTTGGTTTCATTGACGTTCCCTACTCCCAGAGTGAGGAATACATGGCTAGTCCGTGCGAATACACGAAGCCATTCTTCTCTCACAACATTGGTTATTGGAGAGAATTGTCGGTTGACCGGCATAACTATGATCCAAGCCAGTCTAAGGCATCTTATCTCAAAAGCCCAGCCTACCGCTATTTGCATAGATTCATGGCTTATAGTTTCTCGAGTAGAAAGGATAGTTCGGGTACTTTGACCAAGCCCGAGTTCTTTTTCATTTGGAACATGCTTGCTGGGGTTAAGGTCAATTTGGATTGCTGGTCCGCCTCTCATCTCCGGACTGTTTTAAGTAAAAAAAATAAGCCATTAATCTTGGGTTCGTACATCACTCAATTGGCTGTCAATCTTGGGGTTTTGGACTTGAATAATCACAATTTGCATCGAGCTTGTGTTATGGAACCTCTTGATTTGATTTGTTTGGAAAAGATGGGTTTAGTGCAACAGGTAAATGGAGTTTTTCAATTTGCTCCCCCGGGGCCGATCCAGGTTCCTCCGAAGCGTAGAGCTTCCAAATCGACCACCTCGGAGGCCGGTGGCCCTTCGACGGACGCTCCCGGGACTTCTTTTTCGGCACCTCCACCATTTTCCTCCGCCGATAGCCAGTCTTCGGCCCTTCGCTTCCAATTGCATCACATGGATGCTCGATTGGAACGAATGGAGCGTCAAATGGCTGGAATGGCGCAGAACTTGGCTCAATATTTCCACCACGTGGGTTTTCGCCCGCCTTTTCCTCTAGAGCCTTAGCTCATTGCTGCCTTCCTCCAACTTCAGGGAAGTGTCGTTGCCCCTTTACCCCTGTTCTACTCTTTATTTGCTTACATTGGGGACAATGTAAGGTTTAGGTGTGGGGGAGGGTTAACTATGCTTTCAGTGGTATCTTTAGTTGTTTTATTTGATTTTTCCTTACCTTAGTAGTTCTTTGCCTTAAACAGTGATGAGTGCACTTGAGATATGAGTATAAGTAGTAAGTTCATGCCATGGGGTGTTCTACTTTTTCTCAATAATGACTTGATTGATGAATATGCTGAACTTGACATGAGTTTGACCACCTGTGAAATTTTTGAGCCTAATTTTTCGTTTGTTGAGGGGATGGTGCACATGGTTTGTCGTTCTAGAACTTGCTCGGTTATGCATGTCAAGACCACATTTAAATGAGTTTAATGCATTAAAATGATAGGGCACCTAGGATTGAACCATTTTTGGACTTTCTTAAAAAAAAAACCAACCTTTAGTTTATTCACCATTAAGGAGCCAAGTTGAGCCTTAACCCCTATTCTTCGCTTGATACCCTAGTTTTTAGCCGTAAAACCTCTTTTTAGACTTTCTTCTTGAACCTTGTGTAAAGAAGTGCTTTGATTTCATTGCACAGAAATTTGGAGTATTATTTGAGAGGCATTACATATATGTATATGAAAGAAAAAAAGGGAAGAAAACGAAAAAAAAAAAGAAAAAAGAAAAAATGCAAGTAATCAACTAGTGAAGTTGATTGTTATGGCGTTGGTAGTCATTCAACAAAAAAAAAAAAGATTAGAGAAAAAAAAAGAGAGGAGAAATAGATGAACAAAAGAGAGAAAGAAGAGAAGCCGAAAGATGTGACGAGGGCCGACTTTTACTTCACTTGTTGGACTGTTGAGGTGCCTCGAAGTTTTAATTGTGCAAGAATCTGTGTAATGAATCTCTGTGCACTTTCTTTACATTTTCACACCCTTTAAATCCTTTAAATCCTACCCTTTCACCCGGGCTTCATTATAACCTTGCAAAGTCCCTTTGATTGGTGCATTTAAATTCATAAGTAAGTGGTGGCGATATGATATATGAGCAAGCTTATGGTGATGTCATTCTATTGTGTTGTTTGAGAGGTTTCTTATATCCATATCCTATACACTTTGGAGTGAATGAGTGCATTTTAAAAAGTGAGAATTGTCGATTTGGTATATTCTGATTTCAATGAGGTTATGGGGGAGTTTGGAATGTCGTTTTTGGTATGAACTGCTATGAAATGCTTGGTATCTTGATTGCACTTCTGAGTTACTCATGCTTGAGGGCAAGCATAGTTTAGGTGTGGGGGAGATTGATAGGGTGCATTTTAGTGGGGTATTTT
Source organism: Coffea humblotiana (assembly GCA_023065735.1). Classification (NCBI taxonomy): domain Eukaryota; kingdom Viridiplantae; phylum Streptophyta; class Magnoliopsida; order Gentianales; family Rubiaceae; genus Coffea; species Coffea humblotiana. Next base: position 29,514,895 of record CM041213.1, on the reverse strand, counting down.
GGGTAATATTGCGTAATTATTTAACTAAATATTTCATTAATTGGGTGGATTCTACTTAGATGTGGTTTTGGTGCTAATTGCAGGAATTGATACTGAAAAGTGCTTAAAATAAAAATTAAGAGGATTCGTCGCACGTGGGGCACTTCAAGCAGTGGGGTCCGCTTAAGGAGCTGAAGAAATTAAATTGTAATAGATTTATTTTAGTGAGAGATTTTTGATTTTGAATACTAATTTTTGGAAAGAGGAATTGGGGGAATCAATTGGGGGGTCTCCTCTCTGTGGGGACCAGCCGAGAAGAAGGAAACCAATTCCTTTAATATCGTGGCTACCAACGTAAGGGGAGGAATTAGACTCCCAGAAGGTTTCTTTTGGTTTTTGGATAGTTTTTTCGTTTGGCTTTGCTACGTAGAAAAGCAGGAGGAGACAAAAAGCCACAGTTGTTGACTTTTGGGAACAACTTTTGATTCTTGTATTTTGACCGAATTGAAGGAACAAGAAAGCATCTCTCGTATGTTTGGGAGGCAATTAGGCAGAAAGCAACAATTGAGCCGCCATTGTTGACTATCAATTCTTGTTTCTTACTTTTGCTTGATTGATACCAACGAGAGAGAGCAGAACCATTCGTGTGCCTACTTTGGAAACGAAATTGAGAGTACGAAATCCCTTGCCCTTTTCTTCGCTGGGTTGACCGATTTTAAGTCAAGAATGATGGCTCTAGTCAGATACAATCGCATGGGTTGTTCTCCATTAATGGAGAACTAACCTTCTAATTCTAGTCAAGGGACAACTGACGAATTGGTTCAGCAATTACTGTGAGATCTAAACCGCTTTTAATTATTTCTTGCATTTATTGGTATTCATATATTTCCTGCTTTTAATTGTTATAGCTCTTGTGTATGATTGATTAGTGCGCAATAATTAATTATTCATATAGGCTATTTTGCTAACTAGGGGTAATTGAATCCGTAATTGTTCGAATATCTCTATCTCAGTAGCAACTGGCGTAATTGGGTTTGTGTCAGGGAAACATATGATCTAAATTAAACAAACCCTCGTAGCGTGTTTGTTAGTTAGGATTGTGCCTTTTTAATTATTAATGCAATCTAGAAATTAAATCCTACGGTCGTACCTAGGGTTATTTTTGGGTTAGGGAAATAGTTAACGGTCGTACCTTAACTATCGAGAAAGTAAGAAAAGGTTGGTTGTTTATCGCGTGCATGACAACTATAACCAATCTACTAATAAATGTTGGAATTATCTGGGAATCGATGATCAGTGCATGAACCATTTCCGAAGTGTACCCTTGGCTAGAGTTCTCCCCATTATTTCTTTTAATTAATTATTTTCTACAATTAATTTATTTAGTTAGCATTTAATCCTTAAACCCCCCCGTTTATCTTGACTCGAAAGGAAATAAATTTCTCCCCAGTCCCTGAGGAGACGACCCTACTTACCACTATCTACTAGTTAGAGAATTTTAGTCAAACAATTAATTCGGGTATATCGGATTCAGCAAACTCTTCGGGAACAGGGTGAATCAAGTAACCCATTGCACACCTAGAGTCCCTGCTCCAGTACCTAAAATTGATTATTGACTACTTTTGGTGGTAGTTAGGTTTTACTTATTATTATTGCACAGGTTCGGCACCTGTCACCTATATGCCAGTTGGTTTTGTGGACTCATTCACCATTAGATAATGAATTTAGACTTTTTCAAATTGTAGTTGAAAAATGAGGTATTTTACTCCTATTTTCTCAAACTATGAAAGAGGTTTCTTCAACCGAGTCTTTCATACTTTGACTATTCTCTAGTCACTACACGAAATACTATACAATATAATGCCTGTACGCTAATTATTCAATTATATTTTGTCAATAGAACTACTCATAGCCACTCTAAATATTGCAACTACCAAATTACTATAATCAAATAAACCAAAGTTTTTCATGAAAATTTTATACAAGTTTTTTGTAAGTACGAAAAAAAATTTATACAAAATTGGTTCATTTTAATTATTCTCTAATTGCATGCACATTGGGTATGCCCTTAACACTAGTTAAAATAATGCTAGTTGCCGTTAATTGTCTAACTTAGCCACTTTTAGCGACAATTAGTCCTTTAGCGTCTTTTCTAGTTCCATTAAAATAATACTTATAAATTGTTTTAAAGTTTTTTTTAACTAAAATAGCAAGTTTGTGCACTAAAGTATAGTAACTTTAATCATTCATCAAATTTATCATTTTATTTGTAAAACTTACCATTTTTGACAAAAACTTATCGTCATTTGAATTAAACTTGCTAATTCTAATTGTTGTAACATTTTAAGTAAAATGGTAAGTTTGTGAAATAAAGTAGTAAGTTTTAATGGAGAGCTAGGAATTTGATGTTTTTCAAAGGTAAAGTGGTTACTGTCAACCAAATTCACTTGCGTATTGTTGAGGAGCTGCGAGATATTCTTTCTATCCGCTTTCCTACAATTGCTCATAGAGGTTCTTCTTGGCCAGTTCTCTATGATTTGGCAATGAATTGGAAGAAGATTTGTGAGAACCCTCACTTAAATATATAAATTCTCTTAAACTATTTGCATTGCCCTAAGCTTAAATCAATTATGACATTTCCTTGCCTTGCATTTCATTGCCTTTTACATGAATTGTAACATCTTCTTGAATTGGCATTATTTTATTTCACTATACACACTATGACCAAATACCTTTTTAATTGTGTTTAAAACTTTATGTGATAGTTAAGGGTGTTATTTCAGACATTGGAAATATTTGGAGGGTAGCAACCTTATTTGGCAAAGTTTCAAGGAAGAATGGCCAAGATTGAGCCATGTGGCAAAACCCTAATCATTCATCTTTTTTGACCAAGGAAATTAGAAGAATTTAAACCATTTTGGCTTCATTATTTCCTCATGTTGGCCGAATTTCCTTAGCTTCCAAGAGAAGAGAAAAAACTCCATTTTCTTGCTTATAAACCCTAGCTTGATCTTTGAGCAAAAATCAAAAGTGAAGGAACCTAGGTTAGTTGAGTGAACTACCTTCAAGTCTAGTGTGTGATTCAAGCTTGGAGCTTTGGTTTTGGTGGCTTTTGGGTGATTCAAGCTTCACTTAAGAAAGGTAAATGATCCTTACCTCTTAGCTTTATTGTGTTATATCAAGTGTTTGAGGTTTTGATGACAACTAGAGGTTGAGTTGAGGTTGTTTGTGGTGAAATTTCTTGAGCTAAACAAGTGGAAGTAGGGTTGGATGTTTAGCATGCCGTGTGTTTGATTAATTGCTTGAGCTTTGTTTATGGTTTTTCTTGATGTATTAACATGTTATGGATCCTTTTAAAGTTAGGGTTAACTCTTGGAATGTTGTTTAAGTTAACTATAATGAAAGGATGTGGCTTGGTGTTGAATGTGAACTTGTGGACTGTTTTGTTTTCTCTTTGCTGACCAGCCTTGGAGTGGAGGTTTCTCCTTGATTTTTGTGACTCATTGCACCTTAATTAAGCCTAAGGAACTTGGCTAAACATTGGTTTAAGATTTGGTGTGAGTTGAAATGGAAATGAAGCAAGTAAAGTGGTTGTTTTGGGCAAGTTAGTGGGCTGTTTTGGTTCTTCTTTGTTCGCTATACTGTTTTGGTTCATTTAATCATTTTGTGTGTTGCATTTTAAGCTTCAATAGTGCTAGATAACTTGATCCCCTGTATATGAACTCTAGGAGATTGAATTGGATGAATTTGAGCCAAAACGAGTGAAGTTGGCAAGAAGAAATAAGGTAACTTTGTTAGGGTTTTGAGCTGATCAGAACAGAAAAACCAGCCAACTTCCCCGGACTACAGATATTGATATGAGAGGAACTAGAGTCTGAATTTTATACTGTTGGAAAACCCTTCGAGTCTAGTTTCCAACGCCGCCAACCGCACGTGATTCCAAATTTTTTACAGTGAGATATGACCGTTTTCCCGAAACTGCATGGGCGCAACTGTTTTACCCGCGAAGACACTTTTGAACTTAAATGAGATTTTCTTTTGCTCAACTTTCTTGCACTTGTCAAACTCATTTTATTATGACCTTTTACTACATTTTGGGCCTAACTTGCATGGTGAATTGAGTCGATTTAACAACCCGCTTGGTCACCTAATGAACTTACTTTTGAGTTGGAAATGAACCAAGAATGTTAACGACTTTCACTCGTTGTTCTAAGATTAGGAAACGGAAGTGAGCGTAACCACGGAACTTGATGATTGAACTGTGCATTTTTTAACAGGTGAGTGTTCCATTGCCTGTTACCTGTCTATGTGAAATATTTGAATACTTGATCTGTGACTGGTTGAGCTAAACATTGTTTAGACAAATTTGAGGCGAACGTGTACTTTATCACACTCGACCTCCTTCGATTCCACTGAGGCTCTGTATACTGATATTACAAGCTATGATTTCTCTATATTTGACTATATGTGTGTTGTTTGGGTGATATTTCATCAACTATTGTGACTGTTTGGGTACCCAACCTCATAGGTGAGTCGGTTATATCGAGCCAGCAAGGGTTTGGTCGAGAAGGCCGATAAACCCTGAGGACTGTTTACTGAAATCTGGAAATCGGTATACTCGAGTATTACCTAATTACTGTTTGAGGTGTTCAGGCCCGGTAAGGGGGTTGACTGGTGGACGGGATTTGGAGAAAGTGTGTTCTACGGACATTATATTCTTTAAATGCAAACGTTGACGGAAAGTCAACGGATTCTCGTTATGATCAAGCTTAAGTGGATTTGGCTTTTGGAAGCCACCCATATCTTTGAATTGAACTATGATTAAATTGTTATAGTACAATACTGTGTTTACTTGTTTATATTACGCCTTTAATTGACTATGTGCTTACATGTTTATTTGGAACCTCACTGAGCTTTAGCTCACCCCACTCCTTTTGTTTTCCTTAACAGATCTGGGATGGAATTGTGGTCAAGAACTTTCATTGCTTTAACTCTTCTCTTGAACTTGTACTTTGGATTGTAAATCCCTCTTGTTAGAAGACTTTACCTTTGACTCTTGTAAGCTTGAATTTGTAAGTTTGCCGCATACTATGTAAATTAAGTTTGGAGTTATAAGTTTGACTTTTAGCTCTATATTCTAAGTTTTGGAAAGTGGCGTGGCAAATTATATTTCCATTATGGGTTGTACCCTTTATTTCGAAGATATTTCATTAGTTTTCTTGGGTTGCTAGTTCATTAGTCGACTGAGTCCCGGCGAGAGTTAGGCAGGTAGCTCGCTAATCCTTAGGGTTCGTCCTGAGGAGAGGTGGAGCTGTCACAGGTGGTATCAGAGCCTAGGTTTGAAGTGGTCTGGGTGTATTAGAAATTTTTGACTTTAAGATTATCTTTGATCATTTTCCCTTAAGAGTACTTAAGTTTTATCTATGCTTTGTGTAGGATGGACGGACCTAGTGGCCATAGTGGTAGTAAGGTTGATGAGCAGCCCCATGCTCCATTACCGATGATTAGATACCAGATCAGGCCAGGAGGAGCTACTGTACATTGGAGTCCAGCTAACCACCATCGGCGTTGTGAGTGTCGACATACTTACGCCTATCCCAACCCAGTAGTTTTGGCTGTGGTGGAGGAAAGGAAGGCGCTAGCGAAGGATAATGCTAGGCTTGAAGCTAAAGTGAATCAATTAAAGGAAACTATTAAAATGCAAGCTGATCGGATTAAGGAATTTGAGGATGATGTGATTGAGGGTCAAGAAAAGGACCGATGATCTCTGTGCGCAACTTGGAAAGCCCAGGAGCGACTGGTTAAGGGGGCAATGAAGGTGAGGACTAGAGCGGAGTCTATCCTGAATGTTTGTGGAGATCTACTTGGGGACTTAAGCGATGAGGCTTCTAACATAGGAGATGACGCAGGAGCTGAGCCTGTCCAGGATAGGAGGTAAGCTAGTCTCGCGGCGGACTAAGTCTTGACTGTTAGATTACCATTTTTGATGATTTTGACCATTGTAAATAGATTACAGGGTAGAGGATGTTTTGACTCGGTGGTTGTA